>PVKN010004395.1:0-33648 GCA_004027915.1 Capromys pilorides
TTACTTCTTCGCCCCTAGAGGAATATTACTGGTTTCATTAAAGGAGTACTTGACATTTCGTGACTGATTTGCACTGTTATCTCTGTCACAGGATAGATTTCCTCTCAAGCAAATCTATTTGATTTGTCATTTTTTCAATATTATATCACAGAACAATTTTCCATATACCTTTTCCTTTTTCTATTCTCTTTTTTCAATATAGATGGAATGTTTTTACTTTTATATTAAGTTAGAAATTTCTTCATTTTCCATGGTAAATTCTGACAGAAATATGATTGATACGATGTTATTTTTACACTCAATATAAAGAGAAGCAGTGGCTTAGTAACGTTTCCATCTTGCAGTATTTGACCTCAGATGGCCCCTTGTACCCTATACCTCAAGAAATATAAGCCAAAATAAACCTTTTTTTTTGTTTACTAAGTAATCTGCTTGAGACATTTCATGATAGTAACAAAAAGCTGACTAAATGTACCTGCACAGAAGTACAACCCAATGAGGTAGGTTTAGAAGTACTGTTCCTGTTCCCCGTCCACCACAGCCCTCAAGCGTGCCCCTCCTCTTCCTAATTTCCTGACCACTGTGCATGGCATCACCACCTTGCAGTTATCTAGGCTAGCACCTGAGTAGTTATGTTTTATCTTTGTCCTTCCTCAAAGCACAGCGTCAAGTCAATTACCCAGTTCTACATTAAGCTCTTAATTATATCTCACACAACCTTTCCTTAGGGTGGCTCTTTTTCTAAACTCCCACAGAAGCCCAACTGACTGTGATGATGTCTTTTTCAAATTCATGTTTATGGTCAGTACCAGTCACAGAAAACCAGCATCTCATAGTTTCCTGACAAATATTTGCTAAATAGACAGCAGTTTGGTTCAAGGTTTCTATGGATAAACTTGAATGCCTACTGTTTTATGAGCCAGCACACAAACACACTTATGTCTTCCCACCTATGTAGTAAAAGGAAAATCAAATATTTGTCTTCTGAGTTGGATTCTGACCTATGTTTCCATTGCAACTCTCAGTTATTCAGCTTAATCCATTTTAATTCCATGCAATTGTGTAGGAGACCAATCGTATGTAAATGAGAATTATGTTGAAAATATGTGATAAAATATTCAAATTGTGTCATTACAATGGCTTTTGCATAGATGAAAAGTGACCCTAATGACCTAATTTTAAGGGTTTGCGTTTCTTTACTGTCTGTTTCTGGAACTGGCACTACATGCTTTCTTTTTCCTAAACATTTCTTCATGACTCAGATAGATCTGACAGAGGACAATGTCTGTGTTCCTGACACGTTCTAAGTTCAGCACTCATCCGCTGTTCTTTCTACACTTCCCAGTGCAGGAAAAGCAGGGATCAGAGAGAGAGAGAACAGAGCACTGCAGAATATTCATAATTGTTAACAATTTCCCAGTGCTAGGCTGGGAGACAAAAATAAGAGAAAATAATGAAATCTCAGTGTTTGTGAACTTTCTCAGGCCTCTTCAGGGTGTTTAAATTTCTTCCCAGATCTTTTCTTTTAGTAATTGGCCCTGTTTTCCCCATAATCCTGAGAAATCAGAGGATAGCACAGGAAACATGTGGAATAAAACAACTACCTCCACTCTTAAGGAAAGGCTATGCTTCTGTAAATTCTTGGACCTAGGCAGGGTCTGCTGACACTTTCTGCCCGAATTCTTAGCTAACTGATTTCTGAAAGCCAGAGAGTGAGTGTTGTGGGAGGCATGGTACCCAACAAAACTTGCTCCCTTCTTGGGTTTGCTGCCTCGAGAGGTGAGTGGGAGAAACTGGGGTGCAAGGAGCTATTGTTCTGGGGTGGTCTACTCTAGTCCAAGGATTTCAAGTGAGCCAGACTTTTCTGAAGAGTGGTGGGAACAGCCTGAGCCACAGCACTTCTGCTTAAGTGGTCTGTTCTTTTACAAAGCAAAAGAGCACTTACACAGTTTGTATTATGAGTTCTGTCTGTTCATTCTGTTATCCTCCGTGCCCTCCTTTCCTGGCCTAAGCCTGCCTTTATAAAAGTTACTGTAGTGTTTCTGAGAACTTCTCCTCTTGGTACTCAGAGTTAAGTTCCTCCTTGAAACTTACTGTGGACACTGTAACCTATTGTGAAGAGTAAGGATGGTGCAAATACAAAGCCATTGTACCAAAAATGTTCACAGACTTTCCCACGACCTTGTCAAATCAAATGAAAAGGTGCAGTGATATTAAATTCTGTGGTCACATTCAAGGGATATCCAAAAGAACTTACCTGGAATTGTTTCTCTAGTTTTGTTTTGCCTGTTGGTCCTGGAATGAGGAGTGCATTGACATAGGCATGGATATGACTGTCTGACACCTCAGTTTCTTTACTGAGTATGGCCTCAACCAAGGTATCATGGATAAAGACATACTGCTCCTGGAGAAATAATGACAATGGACTTCAAATTTTCTTATGTAGGTACAGAGAAGGGTATTGCCTCCCACTGACAGACACAAAGAATTTACCAAAATGGTGGAAGAGAGAACCCATATCAGGTTACTGAGCAGACCCGATCAGAAGTCAGACAGAGGCAGGAGGTAGCTTGGGAGAAACAATCTCCTTCATACAGTACCTCTTAACTTACTGCATGTTAACATTTATGAGTAGGAAGCAAAAGGACAGGAAGAGGCTAAGGAATGCCTGGAGCCACTGCAAACTGGAAGATACAAGTCTTCTGTGCTTCTCCTTAGAACGTGGAACTTTTGTATTTCCCATGAGTACTTACCTGACTGCTGTACTTCTGGTACACCTCCCATCTTACAATTCTAACTCTCTTTGTAGCTATTATGTATAATTTATAGAATCTTCTGGTCTCACTTGAGGAGAAAGTCACTTTCTTGGTTACATTCTTGAAACCCATTCAAATATGTTTCTGATTGTTTTCTACCTGGAATCCATACTTTTCAATTTTAATTCATTTTTTGTTTAGAAATAGGCAAAATAAAATAGATGTTCAGACTCTATTCTGTTACATGTGATCAAATTTTGTAGGTCTAAAAAGGCCATAATATGAGTACCACTTATACTTTCTAAACTAAAAAATGAACTCATTTATTTGCTATGTGTTTTAGCTATTAGGGATAGTCGTTGATGGTTTCATTGACCTACTACCATCTTAATGATATCGCCAAATTGGTCACAAACCAGACAACATTTAATTGGCCCATCCAAGACACATTTCCAGGTTACAGTCAGAATTGTGTCCCTCAAAAGGATACAGTGTTTTTTCCTTGTCTCATTCTCTTTTATCACTTAAAAAACATTTACTTGAGAGAGAGAGAGTATAGCAATAATTGAGATGACACTGGAAGTAGCACGCATCTAAAAGACCAGAATGACAAGCATTCCACATATGATGTTAGTCTTACACATTGCTATCCTCAGTGTCAAAAACCTGTTGGAGATTCTTAGGACCATTGTATACACCATGCTGTGCATATAAGTGCATGGTTTTGCCCCTGCCATGTTTCCTAACTTTTCTGCTTGCAGTTTCTTCATTGTTTAATCCTTGAGTTTTTAATTTCCATTTAGCTGTGTTACACTTTTGCACTTTTTTCTTTTGAGTTCTTATACTAGGGAGACAATATGATATTTACACATGTAGATGTGGTTTGATTCATTTATGAGTATATGTTTAAGATACATCCACTTATATATGAAGGCTTTAAGTTTATTATTCTTTATATGTGCCATGGGATTGACCTACTACAATTTTGTATATGATTAGATTTCTAAATTTCTGTGTAAAAATGTGTAATTGTTTTTCATCACATTGTATAGGGATTTATCAGAATATCAATGATTGATGGAAAATACTGTTGCCATATTAAGTCTAAGGTGTTTGATACTCAGAAAGACAATGATGTCAAGCTCAAGTGCCTATGTCATAGTGTAATAGTATCACTAAGCTTCTCTTCTGGAGGGTTAACATATTGTTTTCAGACCAAAAAAATTAGAGAAAAAGAAGGGTTACAAAGATAGCCAATATTTTGGCAATACCCCTCTGGGTCAGTGAGGACTCTGGACATAAGAAAGCCTATACTGTAACATGCTATAACTCAGTGGTGTCCCAAATTTTCTGTTCAAGGAAATTATGGGACCACAGAGAAAAGGGATTGGTGATGTACAGTGTGCCTCAGGAGAGTCACCTAGAGAGAAAACACTCTCTCAGGCTTTCACAGAGAGCAAACTGCTCAAGCAATGTTTGTGACTCATCCAGATGGGTGACACTGAAAAAAGTTCTACAAAATGGTGTTCATTGTTTCAAGATAAATCCTGAGGGGATTTGACTGACCTTGTCAGATATAAAAGTTACATTTTTCTGTTGTATATGTCTTGCCTTAACTTAGTCTTAACCATTCAGCAAAAAAGTTTAACTATTAGGTATAAAAAAATAAAGCCAGATTAATATGCTGAGCTGTAAAAGGGTCAAGTCTACAGCTTCTGACATTGCCAGTTCAGCTGATAACCCACTACTACTATGGACTATTGGACTACACATACAACAGCTTTCTCTTAGTTCAATAAGAAGAAATATCTGTACAAATAGTGTTTAGAAAAGCTATCATGTCTGCATCTTGTACTCTGAAAACTACTTTAGGACAACAATATGCATTGTATTAATTATTGTGACCACCCTACTAACATGTTTTGAAACTCTCATTGTTATTTCTTATTAAAATTAATAAAATTTAACAAAATAAAAAAAATACATCAACACTAACAGTAAAATAAAATAAAAGAAAAAGGATATGGTGAAGTCCTAACTGTCCAATACCTCAGAATACGATGTGGGTTGGAATAAGGATTGTGCTAGATGTTACTCACTGTGATGAGGTCATCTGACATAGGGTAATGACTAATATCCTCATGGGAAGCAAAAAATTTGGACATGAAGAGAGAGGCCAGGTGAAGACAGACCGGGACAGGAGTGCTACTTCCACATGCTAAGGAGCGCCTGGAGCCATTGGAAGCTGGAAGATGCAAGTCATGAACCTTCCTTATAAGCTTCTGAAGAAGCAAAGCCCTACGAGCACCTTGTTCTCAGACTTCTAGAATCAGGCACTATGAGACACTCAAGTTCCACTGTTTTAAACCAACCATCTGTTGCACAGTACTTTGTTATGGCAGGCTAAGGATATTAAGATAATTAAATTCAGCAACAAATTCATGGATGAAGAAAGGTATCTATTTTAAAACCATACCTCAGTTTGAACCAAATAATTTCTTTGTGAGCGAATGTGTTTTAAGAAGCCAAATACATTGACAGTTCCTTCGTGTTGAATTTGTTGCAACATACTATCTAGCACGATGTACGTTCCTGTTCTTCCAACGCCAGCGCTGAACAGAAAAAGAAATATTTCAGTATCAAGCACAAGATAAAATTAATTAGGCTTCTATGGGTTGTTAAGTTGATTAAGAAAATTTCCTTCCGCAAACAAATAAACCACACAATAAACAACTGAGAATTATAAACAATTTAGTAGTTAAGCATGTTTAAAATAGCATTAAAATTTTCTATTTGAATTTTTTTTCCCAGGAGTCAAACTTCTAAACACTTCTAAACACTGGGAGGAGATTTTAAACATTTTTTCAACAGTTACATTTATCATTCATTTCATATTGTGGAGTGAAAATATGTATCAAAAGATAGCAAACAGACTGTTAACCTGAGAAGCATTAGCTTCAACAAATTCTGAAAAGGAAAGGTCCTTGGGTCTGTACTGCCAGGTAGATGTGTTTGTAAAGGTTTCCACATTTAATAGGACAAAGAATTTGTTAGAGCTTTCAACTGAAAATATCATTTCAGTGACATCGTGGGGAATAAAGCATATCTTCAGTCATTTCTAAAGGGCCATTATCTATCAACTTCTTCAGACCCTCTAACAGAGGGACAGAATTCATAGGCAGAGATTCTTTTCAAATGTTCTGAGACATAGGAAGTGCGAGAGTGGAAAATTAGCACCTGCTCTGCACAATAGCCTGCTCTTTCTCCATTTGCTGAGAAACAATCGCTGACCTTCAGAGCTATTTTCTTCTATCTTCTGGTTTCCTCAATTTAGCAACAGGCTAACATATTCGAAACTCAAGATGAACCTCTCAAATTTTATGTGAGAATAACTCCAAGACAGGTAATTAGAATCTGTCAGCTAGGCCATATAGCAAAAAAGAAAACACTTGTTTCTGGAAAACCAGACATTGGTTTGACAAAAATACTTTGTAGACACAAACTCATTTCTGTGGTCATAAAGCACGGCCCATGACCATCACTATATTAATATTAATTGCTATTAATTGAAAAAAATATTAGACTAAAACATTTCATAAATTTTCCTCACTTAGTAATATTATTACTCTATTTACTAATATGATCTTAAAAAAGTAATAATCTTGGGACACAATGAATTGCTAATGTATTTTATGTGACAAATTAGAAAGGATGGAGGAAAATGGAGAAAGGTTTGGTTTTAAACTGTTTGAAACATATTCCAGCTATTTTGCCAAACTCCTCATCAGGCACATGCTTCTGCTTCTCCCTTGCAAACAGACCTAACATCTGCACAGACTCTTTTGTAAAAAATGTAGTTAGTTGTTACAGGGCCTCACTATACAGCTCAGGTTCAGTGATCTCCTGCTTCAGCCTCCCCAGCACTGGGATTACTGGCTTGCGTTACTACGGCCTGGACTCTGTGACTGGCTCAGCCCGCCACAGGGGTGGGTCTGGAGCAACACATGGTGCTGGGGATTGAACTACAATCTCTGTGCTTGCCTAAGTTTGCCTAAGCAGGCACCTTAGTCCACTCAGCTATCTCTCTGGCCCCCAGACTAACTCTTAAAAGTTAAGATTTCTGTTTCAAGCATTTTTATGACACAATGTTATATACTGTAATAAATGTTTTAACAGCAAAGATATTGTTCTACCCAATTCACACATTTAAAAATTTGAAGATCATCCCAACAGTCAAATGGAATAATATATATAAAATTACCTGGGGCTCCGACATATTCTGCAGTCAGATTCTAAGTCTGACATACATATGCTCTAGTGATCAATACTTATGAAAATGGTCACATAATTTCATCTCTGAAATCACTATGAAATCATTCTCATTTTAGAAAAACTAGGGCCGGCCAAATAACTCAGTGGATTAAAGCAGGGGCCAGGGGTTCGATCCCCCGGCTTGCCATGCTGACCCCACCCCTGGGACGCACTGACATGGTAATTGAGACTGGGCATGGTGGCACGCACCTGTAATCCCAATTCTTGGGAGGCTGCAGCCAGGCAGATCACCATGAGTCCAATCTTATAGTGAGACCCTGAATCTCCTATAGACCTTCTCCCCTACTCCCAAAAAATCCATTTCAGAAAAAATTTATTCTATTGATTCCCTTACATAAGCAGTTCTAGGAGTTAAGAAGCACGTCTCTGAGACTTACCTGCAGTGGACTACCACAGGCCCCACTGCGTGGCGCTTGGCATGGGCCGCTTTTCTCACGAAGGTCAGGACTGGCAGGGAGTACTCAGGGACTCCCATGTCTGGCCACTGTGTGTAATGATACTGTGTGACCACTCGCCCACTTGGCCTTCCTTTCTGGGAGCCCTGGAAAAGTTCAGGCAGCTGTTAACAGGAGCACACACATACACATGCACGCACATACAGAATTCTTAAATATAAACTTAAGATGACTTAATGAAGCAAATAAAAGTACACTGACATTTATGATGGTCCATTTTATGTGTCTACTTGTTGAGGCTATTGAAACATTAGTTTTTCTGCTGTTGGATCACTAATCATAACAGTTGCTGCTATGAAGATAAAGATGGAATTAACATTTAAATTAGAACATGTTGAGTGAAGCAGATTACTTTCCACATTTTCGGAGAAAAAAATCCAGTTAGTGGAGGCCTAAAGAGCAAAGTCAAGTTTGCTAAAAAAGAAGAGGTTCTCAAAAATACTCAGGGGGAAATAGCTGGCTTGAATGGGACCTCCAATCCTAGCTTTTGAAGGGATTTCCAAACTGATTTCCATAGTGGTTGTACCAGTCAGCACTCCTATCAACAGTGCAAAAGGGTTCCTTTTTCTTCACAGCCCCTCCAGCATTCGTTATTGGCTGACTTCTTAATGTTAGCCTTTCTTTCTGGGATGAGATGGAATCTCAGTGTTGTTTTAATTTGCATTTCTTAAATGACCAATGATAAACATTTTTAAATTTTATTTATTATTTGTATTTCTTCTGAGAAGTGTATATTCATCTCAGATACCCATTTTTTGAATTGGATCTTTGAATTTTGGGGCCTGACTTTTTAAAATTCTTTATATGTTCTCAATAGAATTGAAAACCTCATGCCACAGTGACATACGTGTACCCATGTTTATACCAGGGCAATTTGTCATAGCTAAATCCTGGAAACAACCCAGATGCCCATTAACTGAAGAATGGATAAAGAAGATGTGATATTTATACACAATGGAGTATTATTCAGCCATAAAACAGGATAAATTTGTGTCTTTTGTCAGTAAATGGATGCAACCAGAGAACATACTATTAAGGGAAATAAATCAGACCCGCACGTGCAAATATTGCATTGACTCCTTAGTGTGGGAATACGAAAGAGAAAAAATGTACAGTAGATACTGGGAAAAGGGAATGAATTCATTCAAAAGGAAATAGTTACTGAGGTGAAGAGAAGGATAGGAGAGGGAGTCAGCAGAAAAGATTATGCATATAAGTAGGATGGTTTGGACAACTGCACTGTGCATTTCTGCTGGTCTACAGAAAGAAGTAGTTAATGCTTAATTTGTTTCATCTACCTTTTTCAATTTGTACTTTTTCTCTTCTTAATTCCTCACACATTTTTTTCTTCAATTGTACATGTACATATCTGGTAATATGAATAACTGAATAGAAGACAACACTATGCATGACAACAAATACTACGAAATTCATATTACTTTGTTAAGTGAAATTCTGTATCACTTTTATTTTTTGTTTTAATTCTAATTTGTACTCCCTTCAAAAAAAAACATGAAATATGTGAGTAGGAAAACACTAATATTTTATTGATAGAAAGATCTTTTAGAAAAAATTTAAAAAGAAGGGAACCTCATTAAGATCATAATGTAGAAACCTGCTTAGAATTTCAGCCTGATGCTTTTATGAATTTGAACTCCACACTGAAATATCTTAACTCAATTTCCAGACTGATAACTTGCTTTTCAGATTTCAGATTTGCTAATCTCCAGAACTGTATTAGTCAATAAATATTTAGCAAATAGCCTATTTACCATACGCTACCCTACCCCACTCCACTCCGCCCTACCCCACCTCGCCCTAGCCTCCTCACCCCACATCACCCTATCTCACCTCACATCACGTCACCTCGCCTCGCCTCGCCTCGCCTCGCCTCGCCTCGCCTCACCTCACCTCATCTCATTTTTCCATCCATTCACATCTATCCATATCTGTTCATCCTTTTGTTCCTATTCTTCCTATTGTTTCTGCTTTTTCTTGAGAATGAGAGCTAATACATTATTTTTTGGGTATATTTTACTTCACTTATTTCAATCTTCATACTTCTTAGCTGGATGCTAGGATTACATGAATGCTCCCCTCTGAAATTGTCAGATAAAACAGGAATACTTGCACCATGATCACTCTGGCTCCAAAGCCACAGCTCACAGACACTCGGAAGACACTTAACTTGTACCTTGTCTTGATGGTGTCACCTACTCACTTATAAATGGACTGAAGTCATTAAAAAAAACCCTGCTGATATAAACATCATTGTTTAAACTATTTCAAAAAGAATTTTTTAATTGACAAAATTATATACATATTTTCAGTGTGTAACATTGTAGAAATAAAACTCATTACCATGTGTACTATCTCACATATTTTTGGTGAGAATACTCTAGCAGTTTTTAAGAACAGAGTACATTGTTGTTAACCACGGTCACCATGCTGCATAACAGAGCTCTTGCACTTACTCTTTCTAGCCAAGTGGAATTTTGTATCCTTTGACCAATACCACACAGCTTTCTTCGCTTCCAGGACCTAACACCCACCATTTCACTCTGATTTTGAATTTGATTTTTCTAGTTTACACATACAAGTGTGACAATACGTTATTAGTATTCTTGTGCTTGACTTACATTGGTTCATACAATGTTCTCTAGGTTCATCCAAGTTATCACAAGCGACAGTGTTCCATTCTCTGTTAAAGGTAAATAGTATTGCTTTATCTATCCTATCTATCTATCTATCTATCTATCCATCCATCCATCTATCTATCTACAGACACAGATACACACACATCCACTGTGAACACACACAGTGGTATCTCAGTTCATGAACACTTTCACATGCAAACAATATGGCTTACACACAAAAGTATCTGAAAAATTTTGTTTTTGTTTACAAACTGTGCATCTGGTGACAGACATGACTGCAGACATCTTTCCCATATTTTTAAAAAAATTATTCTTTGAAAAATAAGCTTGTGAACCAAGGCATGCATCTATATCTGTATCTATATCTATTTCTAAAGTTTTCTATATATATATAGTTTTCTTTATCTATTTGTCTGTTAATGGCATGTGCCCATTATTTGTTGACTCACCTTTTTAATCTTTGTGTTTCTCAGTGTAAAATTCCTCACAGTGTAATAGGCAAGCACTTGAACATTCTTCTGACTGACCAGAAAGTTTCCATATTCTTCACTACCATCTGTAGGCCAGTACTGATCACATTTTCTCTGCAAAAAGGAAAGTAAAGATTCTGGTTTCAAATTTTAAAAGTTCAGTATCAAGGCCATCTCTGAAGCAAGTGAAGAATGCATTTAATAATAGGGAAACTCCTCGACTCATCTAAACATCATTCTTCTTTTCTCAATGACTGCAAGTCAGTGGTAGAAGAGATCAGTGATAGACTCACAGACTTGAGAGACTTGAGTTGACCTGAGCTCATTTTCCCCATTTTGTACAAGGAATGTGTTGACAGATACACTGCGAGCTTGCATTCAAATCCAGGGTTTTCAAACTAAAATCGGGTTACACTCCTCACTGCTTCACAGTAAGTCTCCTCTGTGTTTTTCTCACAGCATGAAGAATGTATTTAAGGGAGATAGCTTGATTGATGATAAAATGTTCTGACTATAATGCTGATTGAGACTCTATAGTTGTCCCACTTATGAAAAGCAAATCTTATTAGTTTCATTAATTTTTGCTGTTTTCTAACACTGACCCTTAAAGCTAATTGAAAACATCCCTCATCACTGCCAGGGGATGCTATAGTACGGGACACATACCCTTCCTTTCTCCACAAGGTTTGTTATCATGATGATAACTTCCACATTATGCTCCCATATCATTCTCCAGAAGTCTTCAGCTGTAGATTTCAGGGGTCCCTGGGCAGCAATGTAAGCCTTTGGCCTGTTGTATCCCTGCAGAGACAGTGAAGCATTTCTCCCTAACTGAAGTATATATTCTTTCAAACTATTTATACTCAAGTTTTTAAGGACAGCACCATTTTGCAAAACTTTGCAAAGTTGAAGAAATTTGATTAAACCAGCAAGGATATCTTATCAAGTACAAGATGTGTTAAAAAACAATTCTCTTTGGTTTGCCACATAATTCTCTGCATCTCTGTTTCAAATGATTTTAGCCTGAATTTATTTACTATGCTTATGATTTGCTCTTTAAAAATTTTTTTCTTAAAAATATCTTTTATTTATTTGGTACAGGGTTTTGCTATGCAGCGTGGATTTGCAGTGATCCTTGTGTCTCCACTTCTCTAGTGCTGGGATTACAGGTGCATGCCACCATGCCCAGTTTTGGTGGCCTGTATGGTGCACCACGGGGTGGGGCTGTCATGGCATGTAGTGGGAGGGATTAAACCCCAGTCCTTGTGCTTGTCAGACAGGTGCTTAGACTACAGAGCTACCTCACCAGCCCAAGATTTGCAACTTGATTGTGTTCTTTTTTCTTTTCTTTTTTTTTTTTTTTTTTTTTTTTGTGTGTGTGTGGTACTGGGGATTGAACTCAGGATCCTGTGCTTGCCAGGCAGGTGCGTATTCTACTGAGTGATCTCCCCAGCCCCGATTGTGTTCTTTTGGAATATTGGCCAGGCAATGTGGCTCAGTGCCTATAACACTTACAAAACCTCTGGAGTTCTGTCTTCCTTCCTGTTCTCAGGGGCACAGAACAGACCTACTCACTACTAGCTCTCTTTGATTAGCCATTACTGGAAAAGATGCTTTTTGGATGTTCATCTGTCCCATCATCCACATAAACAGCAGTGCCATCTGCGATGTGGAGAAGAGCAAGCTGTGGCCCAGGGGAGGCAAGCCGCTGGCCAGTGTCCCACTGCTCCCTGTGGCAGAGTTAGAACTCAGAACCAGCCAAAACTACAAGACTCAGATCCATCCTGATATACATAGGACCTCCTATGGAGCATAAAGTGGTGTCCATAACACCTTCTATGCATGCACTTACTTCTCTGAATTCAGGGTTGCCTATAGCATTAACCTGCACACAGCTAGTCTGAGATTAGAATCTGGGAAACCACTGAATTTTACTGATATTCCACTAACTACAGTGAAAAGGCAGAAATCAGTGAGTAACCTACACAGACTGGAGAGCCCCGAAAAGTTTGAAAACCTCAAGTATTCTGAGGGGACCCCCGAAATTTTAAAGATGACTCAGTGATATAATAACAATGCATTTTTCTGTTGGCATTACCATGAAAATCTTTCCTTAGGATGCACTGATCCTCGCTGTATGTGTAATACTGTGTCAGGAGCTGAAGGAAATTAAAAATAAATGTGTCCTACTCCTTCATTTAGGGATTGTAAACTATTTGGATGCCCATATTCTGCCTTGAACTTACGTTCCTAGCCTGGGCTCCCTCCTTCTCCCACAAAATAAAGGCAATTAAACTGCTGTTCCATCCGAAATTATTTAGTCATAAGCTCTCTTCAAACTATTCCCTCAGCATTATTTTTTATTGTTAAATCAGATAACATACACACCAGTATAGGTTTAATATCATAAATCCAGGATCTGATATTATTATCATAAATATTCTGACCAAATATGCTTACATCAACATAGTTGGCATTGATATAATCTGTAAGTTTCCCATCTTTTTCAGCAAGTTGTGCCAGTTTAACCCTGCTATGATCATCTGGGGAAAAAAAAATACATATTTCAGTGAAGTACAGACTACTCCAAAATAAAGGTCATTTATATTTGTGTCATAATTATTTCATAAATTAACATCACAAAATTTAATTTACTAGGCTTTGTGGGAAAATGAGGAAATAAAGACAACATAGACAAAGGACAAAATTTCTGCTTTCACAGATATTCTGCTGCAGTGAGTGAGACCAGGACGGTGCCACAAGGAAGGCGCAGGCACTGAGAAAGGGGCGGGGGAGGTGGGAAGGTGGGCGTTATACTGGCTTGGGATGATCATAAAAGTTTTCCCAGTGGCTGACGCCTGAAGTCAGCATCTTGGGTCAGTATTTGACATGATTCTGGGGCTGTCAACACTGGAGAGCCTCTCAGCAAGAAGGAAGAGTGACGGGAACCCCAGGAAGCCCGGGAAAGAATGGTGGCAGACAGGCCCTAAAGAGCAGGGTGGTGGAGAAAGTGATGCTAGGCAAAGAAGCAGAATGATCCTTGGCTCTTTCAAGGAAACAGAGATAGGAAGACAATTATTCAGGCTCGGAGGTGATGTCACTGCCAGGGGAAAGGGGGTAAAAGCTATAGTAAGTACGCACAGCATAACTGTGAGTGTTTAAACGTGTTGAAATAAGGACTCTGGAATTCCCTTCAGCTCTACAGAGAAACTACGTTTACTTGAGGGAGATACATAATGAGAAAGGAAAGTGTTACTGGAAAGATGCTTGGTGGCTGCATGGGGCCGACCATTCTTTCCCATTGAAATGTATTTTATTTATAAAACAAACAGATGGGGCCATATAATTCTATATGCTTTCAAACACAAGTTCTATTTCCTGTTAACCCAGGATCTGAAAAGCACACTGAGGGCTGAATATAGAGGTCTTCAGGGCACTGGTTAATGACAGCGCGACAGAGGCGAAGTCAGCGGCGTGGAGGCTGTACTCACAGGCAACGATGTTTACGTAGCGGTTCTTGTGCTTATTGTCAGGGTGGTTAGAGCTGTCTGCTGTAATGCCTAAGTCAACAGTACAGCTCTGCACTTCCTGCAAGAAATTGTGGGATAGCATTTTAATACACATGCCTTCAAACAAAGCACCTTAAAATAAAATATGCAAAACAAAAACGAACAAAATTGTCTATCCAAAAACAACAACAACAGAAATTGTACATGTTACAACTATTTTGTGACTAAAAGAAAATGCAGTGAAACAATGCCTTACCTGGTAAAACTCTTTCAGTGTCTAATGAGGGAATGAATGCCAAAAAAGTAAAGAAATCAAATTCCACAGCACACGACAAATGAGAAAAGAAAGTGTTCATATTAGGTTTACAATGAAAACTATGGTCATGCAATAAATACATTTGTCACATACTAACAAAACAGAATGTTTCAAACAATTGCATGCAAATCAAATTGTCTAACAATTTAGAACCTTAAAATTAAAACCTTAATGTAAAAGGAAAACTAACTCTTCTAAAAAGGACACTGAGGTAATATGGTGACTTTTTAATGTGTAGATGAAAAGATCCACATATTTCCTGACTCGTTTTGTAATCTATTAGTGTATAAATATAAGTTTACTTAATCATTAGAGCACTAATTGGAACCCTGAAGTACTGATACTGTCATTGTTGTTGTCTTTTAAGTTATTTTAAAGAATAAATAGCTAACTATTACATGGTTTAAACATAAATTTGTCAGACATTAAAATTCTCAAAGGTTTTGTTCTAATCATATCTGTCATGTCATTTGAAGAAAAATTTAGGATTACTTTCTCCATGTGTAATTAATAAGCCTCTGCTTAAACTTCAATGGGAATGGAAAAATTATTTCTGCCATTTTTTGGCAAAATGAATTAAAGTTCTATTCATAGATATTTCCCCTCTCTATCAGCGTAGAATTTAAAATTTAGTAGTAACATAATAAAATGAAAGCACTGTAACTTATGAGAAAGCACATAACCCAAATATGAATCTGAGTCTTCAGCAACCAGCTCTCCAGGTAAGTGTGAAGGCCTCTTAAGCAGCAAATCATTCTGAACAATTTTTAAAAAATCTAATATATGAACCACTTAAAAGATACAGTGTTATTAGTTATTAAACATGGTTAAGAAATTTAGAAGTTTTAAAGGTCAGAATATGTGTTAAAAGTAATAGAATTAAGAAAATAAGTTTGAATAAAATATAAAGTTTCTTACTAATTTATTATGGACTGTTTATATTCAAAATAACTTTATTCTTGTGAAAATAGTGATCTGCCTTGGGGCACACGCTATCACCAACTTCAATTATAAACATTCTGTTTTTTACATAGACTATTGTTTAACATTTGGAAGATTAGAATGCTCTGTGATGTATTTTCTCTATTGCAAGTTGTTGTCAGTTAACCCTACAGCTAACATTAAGTTACCACAGCAGTTAATATTGAGGTAGGACCAGTAATCGCTATCTTATGGGAAGGAAAAGTAATTTTATACTTTTTGTTTTACATATCAGAGATTGAAACTAGGGGCATAAACATGTTAGGCAAGTGCTCTACGCCTGATTTACATTCCTCACCCTTTCAATTTTATTTTGAGATAAGATCTCCTTAAATTGCCAGAGCTAGTTTCCAAGTAAGAATACCCTGCCTTAGTCACTCAAATCACTGGGATAGCAGGCCTGCGACACCACACCTGGCTATGCAGTCAGCACTTTAAATAGGTTATTCTTCACAACATATCACACTTTCTCTTGCTTTCATAAAGCTTTTGCATCTATGACATTTTCCTTTCCTAAGTCTTAATTGATGTGAGACTCATGAAGTGATTAATGTGTCCAGGGAGGGTATTAGATGATAAGAGAGCAGATCCAATGATTAGGTCAGAGCTCCAAGTCCTTCTGAGAAGGAAGACTGCCAATTACTCTGATGTGGGTGGTGAGGAGAGTTGAGGAAAAGGCAATGAGATGAGATGCTTCTTAGTGGGAAGAGGCTGGAGGGAGGTTGCGTTTGTTGGTTAATGGCAAGGGCATGAGGTTGAAAGTCACATACTTGAGTTTGAATTCTAGCTTTGCTATTTATAGGTTGCTCATGAACTTCTGTGCAGTTGGATTTCATGGATAACACAAACAGAAAAAGTAATAGCTAATTCTCAGAGCTGAGGGAAGGTGGAATGTGGGAGTACCTAGTCAATGACATCTTTGGCACAATAAAAAATAATAGCTTTTTTTTTCTTCTTGCAGGTATTGTTTTTCCCTTTGGAATTATGATGCCCTGTTTCAAAAATGTTATCTAAATGATGTGATAATTCACTAGTCCATTACATTTCTCTACGCCTCTCATGTTAAGAATATTGAACAGAGTTATCCCCTGGGAAAATTTTCACTGATTTTAAAGTGCAAGTGTTTTTAAAAACACTTATTTTCTTGAGGCAAATTATTTTACTTTGTATAATAAAAGAGTGTTATGGTTTATGTCTAGTTATCCCCACAAAGCCTCACGCAATCATGGAGCAGGGACTTCTAGGGTTTGAGACTTGAGTCAAGATCCACTGGGATTATGTATTTTAGTACTGATGAGACTATGGGTCTGAGTACTGCTGGGATTACTTGACTCTAGATCCACTGGGATTATGTGTTTTAGTACTGATGGGGTTATCGGTCTGAATATGGCTGGGATTATGGGTGTGGCCTAAGGCGGATAGGCTGAGGCAGAGAGCCTAAATGTAATATAAAGAAAGATAGAGACAGACTCACGCTGTTGCTCTCTGCTCCCCTGGTTGTTCCCCTGCCATGAACTGGATTCTCTCTGCTCTGTTCCACTCAGGCTTGGGCCAGCCAAATATGGACTGAAACCTCCAGCAACTGTGAGCTAAATAAACCTGTGCTTCCTTCATTTTGAGTGTCGGGTATTTATCCCAGCAATGAGTAAAAGTAACTAAGACAAAGAGCTATCTAATTGTTTTTGCTTGTACATTAGTGTAATACTTACAATTAAGGATCTGTATTCAAGTTAGCTGAAAATCCTGACATTTAGCAGTTTAATATAATTCATATAACTTAGAAAATTAAAAAGAATCTGTTATAAATTCAGATTTTATGATAGGACACAAGATCTGTACCAAATGAGAGAGTAGTAACAATTGTTTTATTCTTTCCCTAGTACAAATTGGTTTTTAAAATGAAAACCCACTTTCTAAATTATATGGTAACTGCGACACGTTTCCCAAACAAATAGGCAATTATGGAGCTGATACTTTCTCTGGAAGTAAAAGGTTTCAATGCTTTCCAGTCAAGAAATAGCCTATTGCCGTATCTTAGAATTTATTAAAGTGCTATTCATAGATATTTTCTTTTCTATTATGTGACATATAATTGTTGAGCTCGTACCTCAAATTCTTCTGTAAACCCGTTACTAGCGTGTAAGTCTGCAACGTGCTTCGGGAAGTGCTTTGTTGGAATTGCTCCAACATCATCTAAGGAAATAAAAAAGTTGTCTTAGAAAGGTAAATCAATAGCAATGAACATGTCTTGTTTACAAACTACCTCCTGAAGCAGCTTCAAAATTTAATTATTTTATATTCCCAACTAAACGTGTGCTTAGACCATAAGAAACAATGATCAATTTTATTTATATTCACCCTCAAACACAAGGCAAATTTTAGCAACCTAATTTCATCAATAACTCTTTTTTTAATAAATAGTAAAAAAGGAGAAAATCATGTATGTCCAATGTTAATTTATTAATCCCTCTACACCTCCCATCTCAAATACTCCATCTCCTTGAGGACAACTTTATTTTAAATAAGTAGGAGTTACACACAGAAATAACATACTTTGAATTCTACTACAGTGAAATTTCAGTTTTCTAAAACTGTACAGTTTAATGTCTTACAGTCAAATAGTCAGGTGTTTCCATTTAAAAATATTTTTTATTTTCATTAAGTAATAAAAAATATTTATATAAGAATATTCATTAAGAATAATGTCCAAAACCTTTGGGACTTTTAATCTGTAAAACTTTAAGAATTCTAACTTGAAAATATGCTATGTAAACAAAGTCATTGGCTCTGTTAATTAATTGAAAAGGGGCCAAATTACCGTAACAGCCCTGTTTTACTTTTTTCTTTCCCTGGAAAGACTTTCGGAGAGTAAGCATATTACGAGTTCACAGTGTGCAATTTCACAAATGCTTTCTCTGACAAGGAAAAATCAAACACATTTCACTGGAAACAGTTATTTACATCAACAGATGTTCCACGTTTACGCTCTCTAATATTTTTGGGCTTCAGTTACGAAGAATTTGTTGCATAAAAAAATTAGAACCCATCTGTTCTCTCTCTTAGATGAGTGGACCTGAATACTAAAATTGAATTAGCCAGTCAAGCTTAAGAAATATTAGACAAAGGTGTAATTCCACCTTCACACCTACTGCATGATCTCCATTAGAAGAAGCTTTTATAATTAGATCAGAAAACAGAAATAAAGTGTCACACCTGAATCATTAGTTTCAGTGAATGTCCTTTAAACCCCAAACCCTACACAACCAGCCTTCTATCAGCAGACTGGATGCTACTAAATAGTTCTCTATTTAAGTAATTTTTCCTATTCACTGTAAACAAGACAAATGTATCGTTTTGATTTCCTTCTGTACATGAAAGGTACACATGAGGGTGATGGACAATGAATCTCTGAGAGCCAAAGAAAGAGAAGGCAGCTATGCCCCTTGGCACAGTTCTCCTGGAAGTCAAAATGGAGGATCTGGGGTTCCTTTTTTATTTTGTATTTTATTTTATGTATTTAGTACAAGGTCTATAGGGTCTTACTACGTGGATTGGACTTGTAGTGATTCTTCCTGTTCTTAGCCTCCCAAGTACTGGGATTACAGGCATGTGCCGCCTTGCCCAGTTTCAACTGCCCTCTCAGTGAGCCCTGAGGGTGGAGGGGCACCACATGCCCGAAATTGAATCCCAGCCACTGAACTTTGCCTAAGCAAGCACTTTAGTCTGCTGAGCTATCTGGCTGGCCCCAGATTTGGGATTTCTTACACAAGCTCCTGATTTAAAGTTACTGCCTTTATTAGTTAATAAACTCTGCTGGATTCTGGATAATGCCAGAGTGAATTTGGACACCCACATTGAGTGCAGAGAGGAGATATGCTCAGAAGTGAAGGGAATCCAACTGCACTGGAGGGCGGGAAGCTCTGCCTGCAAATGCTAAGAATGATAATGAAGTTATCCCATACTGATGCAAATGCCTGGGATGTTAATATACACTAGAAGAACAGAAATAAGACAGCGGTGGTCCAAGAGTCAGAGTAGATAAAACAGTATAGTGGGTGCATACCTACAGCTCCTGCTAGGGGAGAAGCTGGGGCAGGAAGATGTCAAAGTTCAAGGCCCCCCACAGTGATTCAGACTCTGTCTCAAAATAAAAGGGGCAGGAGGAGTAGCTCGGTGGCAGAGCATCCTGGGTTTGATCTCCAATACTGAAAAGTAGTGGAAAACTAGCAAGACACTTCTAATTTCTTCTAATATAAGTGTAAATTTATATAAAATACATATTCTGCCTTATAAGTACAGAATTTATAGATATAGATGAATTTTTTTTCTGTTTGTTTTAGTCAAGAGATTTCTATTTTGCTATATCTCATAGAATTTGACCTTCTAGCCATACTTTAATGAAGCATCAATTTCAGCAGTGATTTCTGTAAAATGACCACACAGATTGATTTTTCCTGTGAGATTGCTCACTTGGTAACCTCTATGGGCCCATCTTATTTATCCTTCTTTCCTCAGTACTTCTCACGGAGTTCACATATTTCTAGACAACTCGTTTGTGTTACCCCATTTCATCTAAGATGTTACATACAATGTTGCCAACTAAATGAGTGGCCGTGGTCTTGCTTACCATGTGAACTGTGGGGCCATTGGGTATGTCAACCAAAAGGACCCTGATTCATTTCTGGGTCCTGTTATCCAAGCAAATTCTGTTACCAGTAGTCAATGTTTTCCCAAATAGATTTTCAACCATTCAGTGTTCAGAGACTGAAGTACTTCAAGCAACTAAATATTCTTTCTGTTTGTCTCCTTTTCCACCATCATCAGCATTTTAGAAATTTTTTCCTAATGTAATTAAGAACTTTTTTTCTTGTATAAATGCAAGTGAGCAGAAAGGAACCAGCTTACTATTTTCTGTCTGTTATTTTAGCCTATCAGCATTTACCACATTGGTATATTGTGGTATTTTGTCTATTAGATTTCCATTGAAGTAATGAAAATTAGTAGAAGGAAGAACTCTTTAATATTTTATTGCTATAAAAGCTTAATTCTAATGTTACGTTGAACAATTATTATTTTTGCCATATCAGCTGTATAGTTAAGAATGTTTAAAATCAATGAGAAGATAGGTGCCTGGGTACCCGGTATGTTATACAGCCAATTTCCCAATACTGTGCTTTTATTTTAGCACCTGCCAGCTACCCACGGCCACACTTTAATTCATTACCTGAAATTGGAAAGATGGGTGTTGGTGGGGTAGATATTACTCGAGGGGAGGTACTGTCCTCTAAATAAAAGTGTGCAGTCTGGAAGCATTTTCTGGAAAAAAAAAAAAGAAAGAAAGAAATTTATAGTTCTGTCTGTGTGGAACATCAGATTATTTGAGAACTTCCTCTTGGTGGAAATACCCAGATTAGGACAAAACAAATCCCTGTCCATGGCATCTCGGAGTTTTGGCTTTGTCGCTCTCTCTCTCACCTGCTGTCCTGCCCACTATCAAGGCACTGGCTGAAATGCTGCCTCCTCGCAGAATTCCTGGACATGCTAGCTAAGGTGTCAGCCTCTCCTCCTAGGTCACTCTGTTTTGTCATTTTATTTTCTTTTTATTACTTATTATTATAGGAAGCACTTTTTTTTTCTTTTGTGCAGGGTCCCACTATGCAGTCCAGACTCTAGTGATCTTCCCAATTTCTGCCTCCCTAGTGCTGGGATTAAAGGCACCCTCTACCATGCCTGAACTCCAACGCCAGCTCAGCATGCCCGAGGGCAGGGCTGGCACACAAGGAAACACTTCTAATGGGGTTATTTCTTGATAAACTCAGGTCAGATAAAAATATTGTAAGTAAACTTCATGTACTATAAACAAGTGCTAATGAAATAAAAATGAAAGATAAAAGCCTCAAGATAGAAGAACTAGTGATTCTCCTAGAAAAAAGAAAACATCACAAGCTGAAAGTACATTCAGTGTGGTCAGCCTGCCAAGCATCATAGCTCAGCAACACAGCATGAGGTAGAGCCGCAGTTCTCCTAGTCACTCTGCATCTGATTGGGAACTGTGGCTTGCTGCCAGCCCCAGGCATCTCAGGAGAACATCATACTACACATGACGAACCTTGGAAAAGATCAAAACTCAAAAAACGTTTCCTACTGAACTACACTGGTTTCACCCAATGTGAAATCAGAAAAATCGAAGCATCTTAAGTTGGGAACGATCTGTATTATTTTCATATATTTATGGATATATGTGCTTGTCTGTTTTACATGTTTTATGATTTGTCTTTCCCACTGGAATGTATGTCTGGTAATTTAAAGTACTTTATATAAGTCATTGTAGTATTCGTCCTCAGTATTGTCAAATCACAGGCACCCAATGTAGTCAATGAATATATTGCTATATAGAGGAACAGTGTAAAATTGTATAATTTTTTTTATAACTTTAATGTCATAAATAAGTGAAAACAACCAGAAGAAACAATTTGCATAGCAAAAATTAGCCAGCTGATATGGTAGTATAAGCCTTTGATAATCCAACCCGGAAGTGTAGACTGGCAGAACATAACATTTTTCCAGAGAAAGAAAGTGGTACAGGAGCAAGATGAGTGGATCCAAGATCACAGGACAAAAGAAATCTGAGCTAATATCACATCCTGGCAAACAGAGTGTGGGCAGACTGACGGGAAGGCAAGAGATGAGAGCCACAGTCCTGGGATAGAGCAGCTACTGAGTGCAGTCCGTGCGAGCAGAGCTGACACCAGACTGGAGCAGAGGCTACACAAGACTTCAGTTCACCTGTGCAGCCACTGCTGCCGAGCTTCAGCACAGTCACCACAGTGACCAGGAAACACAGCATTTGGTGCAGAATTCAAATATTTTGAAGGCACTAAAATAGAGTTATCCAAGTAGATGAGACTTGAAAAAGAAAAGGAAGCTGAGAACTGTACAATTCTTCAAGCAACGTAGGGCGACTTGCAGGGATGCAAGAGTCGCCTTAGCAGACTCCCTGACGCACACATCACTAAGACCCAGTTTGCTGTCTTCAGTAAGAAACAGTTGCTTTTTCTGTGAATTGCTAGAAATTTCTTTCTTCCACTAACCTGAAACCCACTCCTTCCTAGATACCTCCAAATGGCACACAGAGTAGGCCCACCTGCTCTCCTCGGGGTCTCTGATAGTAATATTTTTTTTAAAAGGGGGAAAGATAGCATTCTATTATCTGCCACACTGCTATAGTACACTTTAACTGTACAGTAAGATAGCCTTTAAATTTGGGGTAGTCTGAAAGATAAATGAACAGAATTCCAAATTTCTAAATTAATTGAACTGCTGTAGTTAGAGGTATACATTTAAGAAAAATTGTATGGCTCTTACAAGATCAGCAATGTAACCTTTTCTTTCTTTTTTGTATGTATTTAGTACAGGGTCTATAAGATCTATAGGGTTTTACTACATTGATCAGAACAGTAGTGATTCTCCTGTTTTTCAGCTTCCCAAGAGCTGGGATTACAGATGGGTGCCACCATACCCAGTATCAATCAACCTCTCATAGGCAGGCGAAATAGCTCAGTGGGTTAAAGCAAGCGGGTTCAGGGACTGGGATTCACTGCCCCAGCCTGCTGTGCTGCCTGCCCCCCTGGGGGGGCATGCTGGGAGGATAGTAAGAGATTGAGCATGGTGTCATGCTCCTGTAATCCCAGCTCTTGGGAGGCTGTAAACAGGTGGATCACTACAAGTCTGATCTAGTAGTGAGATCTTGAATACCCTGTAGGCCCCTCCCTAAAATTAAAAAAAGAAAAAATCAACCTCTCAGTGTGCCCTGGGAGCGGGGCTGACACAGCAACCTGGGAAGCAAACCCTAGACCCTGTGTCTGCGTAAGCAGGCACTTTAATCCACTGAGCTATCTGGCAAGCTTTCATCAATGTAACTTTACTTTGTAAATTTGTCATTGAAAACATAAATAGTAATTGCTATTTTATATTTTAAATATTTTTAGATTACACAGTTCAAAATCTTCACAACTATTACTACCTATCTTGTCCCTCACCATGTCTGATGACTCTGCTGGAAGCTTGTGCCCCAGTAACACAAGCACATTATAGATCAGTGCAGTTACCTTGTTCGCTCCTAACTCAGCAGCTCTCTGCCCTACTTCAAGCATGACTCTCCTCCTGAACAAATGCCTCTCTCACCAACATGGCAGGCAAACCCTGCTCTCCTTCAGGAGAGCGCAGAGGCATCTTCTCAGTAAATAGCCTCTCATTCCCTAAGCAGATTCTTTACAGCTTCTCCGTCTCCACTGAGCCTAATGCCTACCACTCACTCGTCTAAATAAAGACTATTCTGAAAAATATATCTATCGTCACGTTAAATATTGTTCTTAATTGGTGGTTAGGATAAATATGTTGGTTTATGTCTATTATCCTTATTGTAATGTTTTTTTAAAAGACAGGGTTATGTTTTTTGATTTCTTATGAATCAAACTCTTAAGAATCAAAAACACCACACTACAGTGATATATGTGCACTCACTATCAGCACAATTTGCCACAGATAAATCTTGGAAACAACTCAAATGCCCATCAATCAAGGAATGTATGAAACAGATAAGGTAATTTTGTGCAGCGGAGTACTACTGAGCCATAATGAAGGATAACCCTGAGGCTTTTATAGATAAATGGATGCAGCTTGAGACCCTACTCAAGAGAAATAAAGCAGACTCACATGTGTAAACATTGTATTGTCTCCCTAGTGTGAGAAACTGAAAGAGTAAATATATTCTAAATGAAGAACTATTCAAAAGAAAAGAGAAATGGGATGAGGGAAAGGAGAAAAGAAGAAAACGATACACAGGATAGTTAAGGTAGTTATATTATTAATTTTCCTTAGTTCATTTAAAAGAAACATTCGTGCTTATACTGTTTGATCAGTTTTTCATGCCTGTATTTTGTAATCTGAGCCACTACTTTGAAAAAAACTACATGCAACGTGCTGACCCTTGCTACTTTCCTATTATCTTGTTTTGAAATTTTGTATCATTATTTTGACTCTTAAATTAAAAAAATTCTCTTACTAAGTTCAAGGAGTAAAACAGGTAACCAATGTTTGTTGAATCACGTGGATTCCTAGCAGCAAATAAACTCCACCAATCACCATCAGCTTTCTTCTAGCTTATGTTGCCGACTCTCGAAGTTGGAAGTGCCAAAACATGTGTGTGTCTGTGTGTGTATGTGTGTGTGTGGGGGGGAGTGGGACATACAGGTACAGATAGATGGGAACGAATGGGTATTTGGGTAGAAAGATAAGTGACATGCCAATAACTCAGAGGGAATGGAAAGAAAGTGGTATCTGATAAAATATAAAAAGGTAAATCAAAACGTATTAACACTGAGGTTTAATTTGCTAATGTTTACTGTAACTAAGTAAATACCAACTCTGTTTGATTCAGCTACTTAATCAAATCTTTGTTGGGCTTAGGAGGTATTGTCCCAGTAATGTTATTTCACAGTAATTTCCAAAGGCAGCCTGACAAATCATAGCCGAAACTTTGCATGTAGGAAAAAGCGAAAACTGCTCAGGCTGACTTAGGAAGTCCATCTGGGTAAAGTTTACGAGCATTTAACCAGGCAGTCTCACACGGGAAGTGACACTCCACTTAAAAGCCAATATGGTCCCAAGAGGCCTCCACTCTGGATTGGCACTTACCTTCAATGGCCCATGAATTTGAATTTAAGATAAAGGGAGAATTAGTAATTACTTTCTTTCTACCCCAAACCAAAACAACAGCATTTATTGGAAAGTTCTCTGTACTGTTTTTAGTGATGTGGTGTCCTGTTGAATATGGTAGGCTCAGGACATGACTCAAAATAGATCTGAAAACGTCCCTCCTTTTTTTTTTTTTTTTAAAAGAACTATTTGACAATCCCTGCCAAAGACACTTACCATCTTAGAAACTTATGGTTTAACTTCTGCAAACTATAGCCTAACACATATGGAAAATAATTTCAAGGCATATTATTTAATGTATGACAAGATTCAGCATCTATAGTCCATCTGTTCTGAATAAGCAGAGGCTGTCTTCACGTCTATGTGCTAAGTGTTGATGACTACGTCTCCTGCTAATTAGCACTCAGCCACGTTAAAGAAAGTGATGACTGTTTTAAACTCGTAGACATAGGTGCTATCAATCAATGGTAGTCTGATTATTTAATTTACACCTTTTCATCACAGTAAGTATTTAAAATTAAAAGCTAGAAATGTGTAATCATTTCATTTCCCAGTAACCACCTACAGTTAGGAAACAACATTCAGAGTGCTATCTATATTCATTCCTCAAGAGGAGCTTGCTGCAGACTTAAAGATGATCCAGAAGCCTGCCCAGACAGCAAACAGAGTAAACCTGTCTGTAGGTGGGCAAATGACATACCCAAGGCCACATAGTAAGTTCAAAACAGAACTGCAAAAGAAGCTCAGATTTTATCACCAGAAATTTGCTCTACTAACTTCTTCTAAAGGTCAGTACAAGTATGAAAAGGTCCTTTAAAGACTTCTCCAAATATAGCTTTTATAATAGCAATGGAACACCCATATCTGACAAAACAAAACAAAAAAAGGGGATATAAATGAAGGACCATTTTGTAGTGAAAAAAATCCACATAGGTATACACAAAATAGGATCCATATACAGCTACCTTCTATTCAACGAGAAGAAAGGTCTGCACTAATATTGCTTAGACTAGGTATCATGTCCGCATTTTGTCCTCTGAATTACTATGAAGACAACAATACGCAATGTATAAATTATTGTAACTGTTCTACTAACCTGTTTTGAAACTGTTTCATTGCTATTTTTCTCATTAAAATGAATAAAAAAATTTTAAAAATGTAAGTGCAGAGTAACATCTTCAGTTTGGCTAATTAGATGAGGATTTTTTTATACTACTTGATATTTTCTCCTAAAATTAGGGAAGAAGAATGCTTAGATTTTCATCTAAGAATTTTATGGTTTTAGGTCCTACATTTAGATGTATGGCATTTTTGCAATATAATTTTTTTTTTGTACAGTGTCAAAAA
This sequence comes from Capromys pilorides, assembly GCA_004027915.1. Lineage (NCBI taxonomy): Eukaryota > Metazoa > Chordata > Mammalia > Rodentia > Capromyidae > Capromys > Capromys pilorides. Next base: position 26,541 of record PVKN010004395.1, read on the forward strand.
AATTCCAACTTGGGGTTTTCAGATGTGGATGTCCAGCTGCCTTTGCACCATCTGTGGCAAAGACAGGTCTCTCTCCCTTGAAAACTCTTCAGGACTTTGTCTAAAATTTGTTAATCACGAACAGAAATACTTATTTTCAGACTCCTGATTCTATTTCCTTGGTCTATTTATCTATTCCTATGCCAATACCAGAGTGTTTTGATTATTGTAGCTATGCTATCGTCTTTGAAATTAGAAAGTGTAAATCTTTATCTTCATACATTTCTAGAAGTAAATCTTTTGGCTTTGGGATAGGTGACACTTTCTTAGGATACCAGAAGCAAAAACAATGATGGAGAACAGATGAATTGAATTTCACCAAGATTACAAACTTTAGCACTTAAAACTGTCAAGAAAATTGGAACCCCATACACAGAATAGGAGAAAATAATAGAAAATTAGATATGTTACAAAGGACTTGTATCTCGAATATATAAAAACAATGCAAGAAAAAGAAGCAAGAAAGTCCATGAACTCACATTTCTTAAAAGATGCATACATGTTCAATAATCAAATTAAGAAATAATCACTAGTCCTGAGGAAATACAATCAATTAAAAACTATTGAACTATATAATTTAAATAGGTGGTCTTTATGATATATGTTTTATGTCATTAAAGCTTTTAAAATGTTTAAATATATATTTATAAAAATTCACAAGGAGTGTTTCTACAAGGTCTATTACTTTTAGGTCATCAGATTCTTAAGCTTCGTTATAGTCCATCACGCCCAGAAATGTGTAAAGTCTTTCAGTCTTAGCTGGCTAAAGCACATTATTACAAATGCATCTATGCTAGAATTTGAAAAGTTCACAGAATCACTGAAGACTCTGCAATTTAGCTCCTAATACCTCTAGCGCATAATGATCTGGAAAGTTATATTTCAGTGCAAATTTATTTCATATAGATGTGAGGACAGTTGTTTAACACTATTTAGTGAATTTTGAAATACGTGTGATAAATTTTATCAGAATACTTCATATATTATAAAAATGTTCATTGTCTAAACTTATTACGCTTTATTTAAGGCACATGAAATGCTATTTATGAGACAAAGGGAGTAATTTATTGGTTAAAGTGAATAATATATTTTCAACCAGCACTTTTTTCCTCATACAGTACAGATGGGATGACCCATTGGTATTAGAGGACGAATGCCACTGCAGGTTTTAATTTTTCCATGAAACAAAAAATCTTATTAATGTCTTAGGTAATGTTTCTAATTTTTCAGAAAATATACTTGGAAGCAGTAATACAGATCAAAAACTCATGCTAATTATGTCAATCTTATAAATACAAATTACTATAAATTATGACATATTTATTGGAATTTTATATCAGCACTATTTAATGTGAAATAGAACTTATTTCTATTTTTATCTTATTTTAAATTTGTTTAAAAATTTAAGGTGAGGAGAAAATTGAATGAATGCTACTGAACAAACACTCATGCAACTGTGCACTATGCTCTGGGCATTCTGCCGGACATGGGAGGTGGTGGGAAGCCAGGCATGCAGCTGTGGTGGTCACTGCGGTGCAGACTGTAGAAAGCAGGATGTCTGCATTTTACTACGGACAAATGGACTCCCAGCCCACGAAATGTGAGGAACACATGACCTGGTGTCCACTGCATGCAGCCTACCCTGCTCTGTAAAGGAAGTAAGGCATGCCATCTAGCTGCTTGCTGCAGGCTTCTGCTTCAGCCGACAGGGGCATCTGCATGCACCTACATGACCAGAGCTCACCGGCCTCACCGCGTCTCGCTCACTCATCTTTTCCATCCTCTGCCTGCTGCACCCCTGCTGGAGTGCTCTCCACTCCTGCTTCCTGTGCCCTATGCAGCCCCAGTCCTATGTTCTATTTTATCCTGCCCATGCTGGCCTCCGAGATTCCACATTCTCTAATATCCGAGATTTCAGCTGACATGTGTGTGCTTATTTGTAACATTTTATAAAATTATTTTTCATCAATAAGCATGAGTTTCTCAAAAACAGTGGCATTCATTCATTCATTCATTCATTCATTTTTGACATTTCCTGATAGTAATCAACATAGCACTAGATAAGTGGAGATGATAACTAAAATAAATTGGAATAAATTGAAAGTGTATTTTGGAATAACACTGAATAGTGATGGGAATTAAAAGAATGAAGCTACTGAACAAAACAGAAATTAATTATAAATCTTCCGAAGAAAATTCTCCTTTGAGAACATAAAATACTAAGCAAAATCCTTTTCTTATAGTTATGCATCCTTATACGATTATACAATTTTTGGTTTCCAACAGATAGTTTTACCAAATTACATTACATCCCCAGGAAATCCACTAATTACTGGTAACGTGTTCTTGCAGCAGAGCGGGAAGCTCATGCTGGCCGCAATTATCCTTGTCCTCTAAAAGTTTTAATAGGATATTGATGAGAAGGAAGTTATATGTCATCCTTCAAACAGACAGTAAATAATTTTAAGAGCCATTAACTTTATTCCATACCTACGTTTCTATTTTTATTGCTTTATGCACAGGTTATCATTTTCCAATAGTATATAAAATGGACTATACTGTACAAATTAACTGATCTTAAAAATATCTTTTATCATATCAGAAGTTATGTTTTGTCAAATAGTAGCTCTTGGGATATAACAGCTGACAAAAACTTAGATTTGTGCTAAGTGTTGTGGTATTTTGTGAATGTTAATTAGATGACATGGAAATGCAGCTGTCAAAACATAGTACTAAATAGTAACTGAAGTTGATGTTCCGCCATTTTAACTTTATTTAAAGAGGAAGAACAATCCACCTTTGATCACTGTTTCTCTGGATTCTCAATTTCAAGTTGTTCATAGTCATTTGAATAAGTTAACGGCAACTCTCACCTAAAAAAAAGTCAAATATGCTTTGAAGACCTTTGAGATGAAATATAGAGACACTATCAGCTTTACGTTTTCTATAGGAACACTCAACTTACCTCCAGTAGATGAGAATACCCACAAGAACCACTAGACAGAGAAAAGTCAGGGCTGACACGATCACGAGAGGTATTACCGCCTTCTTCTCAGATTCCAACCCCTCGGCTAGACCGATACGGGACTCATGGCTACTATTACTGGCCTCTGTAGTCAGAGAAAATTGAGAGAGTTAATATTAAAGATGAAGGAAAATCAAAACACTATTCAGTTGATTAACTGCAACCTTCACTACTGATACTTACCTTTAAGATTATTTTACTATATGATGCAAAGTCTACATTAACAAAAGCTTAGGAAGTATGACAAACAGAGCTGGAAACTCTAATAACCCAAGGCAGAGAGGTCATGGCAAGAAGGAAGCATGATACTATCAGAAAAAACTTGCTAGCAGAAAACAGAGCTACTAAAATTAGGAAACAATTCAAATTGATTAGAAAAAGAAAGCTACTTAGTGTATCCCCATATATAATCTCAACTGTAAAATTAAGTGGGTTACTTCAATGCTGCATTTGGGCAAATAATTAGCACCAACTGATAATTTCATGATGGAAAAAAATGAGACATAACCTTTTATATATTAGGGTATTTGTTCAATCCAGCAAGCCATTTTAATTCTTACTAAAGGTTAGTTTTTCAGTGATACTGAATTATTTTTTATCTTTTTAAAATAAAAGCTAGCATACTGGTTACCATTAACTGAAAGAACATGTATTTATGAAGTTCTTCTCAAATATGCAAGAGGAAATAATGAAAAAAAATTTGACTGTGTTCTTTGGGTTACTTTAAAAAAGATGGCAAATAGTGCCAGCCCTGGGCATTGAGCTGGCCACCAAAACCAGGCCTGGTGGTGCATGCTAGTAATCCCAGCATTGAAGAGGTTGAGACAGGAGGATCACTAGGAGTCTGAGATGCATAGTGAGACCTTGTACCAAATCAATCAATCAATCAATCTATCTATTTTAAAATTGGCAAATAACTATTTTTGTGACCAGTTAGGTACATTATTGCACTATCACTTGAAAAACTGCTGTAACTGAGACAAGTTATTAAGAGGGTTCCAGAATTGAGTTAGTGGCCAGCCAAAATTCTTCTGTTTCAAGGAATGTCGGTAGGAAGTCAAGACAATAGTATAGGACATCTGTCTTCATGATGTGCTCACACTGCTACAAAGTAAGAGCTCCTCTCCTCCCTGTAGAGGTACTAAATCTGCTAAATTTAAGTTTCCCATCAAAGTTCACATGCTTCCTATGCACTTGAAGGATTTGATGTATTGTACCTAGTGTATGATAATTAGTGTCATGAGGTGGAGGGAATCAATTTAATTTCAAATGGTTAAGATATCTGAGATTAATATAAATGTGATTCCAGAGAACTAGAGATTCACTATGGCAGTTGTTTCATGTAATTAGGTGTGATGGCAGAGAGGGCCATTGCGGTAAGTGCCCTCTCTGGGAAATGCATCAGAGGAATGCAAATGAACTCTGTACTTCCCAAGGTGTTTGTTCTGATAGCTGAAAATTCCAGAAAAAAAGTAGAACTCAAAGATATAACCAGTAATGATAAAAGCATAAAACATGAAACCTTACGAAAAGTGAAAATATTAGAAGTCAACTGAATCCTGTGCTATAGCGACCATTCTTGTGACAAAAGCCAAAGCTTCCACTTCTCTAGGTCAGTGACATGCTCGTGCTGTTGTGCACTGTGTGCAGTCATTTAGGCTCCAGCTGTTCTCATGGTGAGTGCCCTGAACATTTCCTTGCAAGACTGAAGAAAACACTGTAGCCAGTTAGGGCTGTCTTTATATTTTTCCTATTCTAGCTATTATTACCTCCATGGAAAGTAGGTTTGAGAGTAATAAATGAAATAATTCACTTAGCAAAACCCTTGGTATAGTAATGATGATGGTGGCCAATGTTATTATCTACATCAATCATTCTTAAACTGCGATCCCACAGCAGTGGGACTGCCTTCACTTCTAACTAGTCAGAACCGCAAAGCCAGGGCTGCATCCAAGCCACACCAGATTTTCTGAATCAGAAACTCTAGGGAAAGGCTAAGCAATATGTTTTGACAAGTTCTACAGGTACTGTTAATCCATACTGTTTGAGAATCAAAGACGGGGATTAAGATACACACAAAGTTTGCTTATCTAAGTAATGGAGATTAAGATATGCACAAAGTAAGCTCATACAAATATTTAACAATCATAAATATTTATAACATATATGGATATATATATATATACATATAAATACATCTCACTTATGTGGATGTATATGTACACATATACATGAGATGAGCATATGTGTGATATATATGAAAGATATATAACACATAATGGAAGGAATATGCACCAAATACATACCATATTTATATACATGCACTATATACACACATGCACACACAAGTAGTCTTACACACAGGCTTATATTCTAAGTTCTCTGGGAGGTCGGATTTTATGTATTTTGAGATCTGAGATTGATAACTCTATGTAATTATCCGTATGGATTCTAGGGACTCCCCACAAGGTGGCATACCATGGGGAAGCACAGAGCATAGGAGATCAGCTGGTCCCTTTGTATACTATAATAAGAAGCAACTACTTGTACTGGTTTTACTTTCACTTAAGTGGGACTAAAATATGTGCCCTGATATGGTTCAGTGCTGCATATGGGTTATGAAATAAAGAACTAATATTAATATTATAAAATATCTTTGAGAATAAACCATAGTTCAGGTATTTTGAAATGACTTAGTAGTGTTTATGAGCTATCTAAATGATAATGTAGAATGTACTAGTAGTCTATTAGGAAGTAAAAATCTAAGAGTAACATTTTATAATGTTTTAAGACTAAAGCACTACAGTTTGGGCATTAAAGTTTAAGCATTATATACAGTTTATTGTCTTTAGCCTTACAATATACTTTCTAAGAGGTAGATGCTAATAATATACACTTCTATGCTTAATTTTGTACATTTTTATGTATTTAGTATAGAGTCTACAGGGTCTCACTACACAAATTGAACACATAATGATCCTCTTATTTTTCAGCTTCCCAAGTGCTGGGATTACAGGCATGCACCACCATGCTCAGTCTCAATTGCCAGCTCAGTGTGCCCTAGGGGCGGAGCTGGCACCACACCCCTGGGAATAAAACCTGGTTCAAATAATCTAGTTTCCCTAGGTTTCTGTTTACTCATTTATAAATTACAATGTTAATATCTGCCTTATTTATATTATTTTGAGGTATATATCTTCTAAATTATTTTCATATTTTAGAAATATGCCATAATTATCTTTCAGACTAAGGAGTACTTTCAGTATTTAGTAAGATGTACTACATATGATTTTTACAGATATAGTTTTTTTAAAATAAAGTATTTGGCACAGGTTGTCACTACGCCACTTAGACTCATAGTGATCCTCCTCTTTTCAGCTTCCCACTAAGCCTGGGATTACAGGCTTGCACCTCTATGCCAGGACTCGATGGCTGGCTCAGCTCAGGGGCAGCTGGTGTAATATATAATGCTGGGAATGGATCTTCAGTCACTACACTGCCTAAGCAGGCACTTAGTCCACTAAGCTATCTCGCCGGCCCTACACATACAATTTTAAAAATAGGCAAGATTTTTTTTCCTAATCTTGTTTGAGCCTATACTTTATTAATTATATCCCCTGATGGTGTCAGATGTTACATTCACATTACTGTATTTTTGTCTCATTAGTGATTGAACATACTCTTAGCAATAAATAAATCTAGTGCATCAAAGAAAAATTCATTCTAGTGTATTTACTGCGTGTACTAAATATAATCTAGCAAGAAAATACAGATATCCCTCCCTATTAAGCAAAAGAATGAATTATTGATATTTTCCTTTAGTATAAATCTGATAAAAGTTTGAAAACCAAGTAGCATTAAGGGCAGATGACAATTTATAGGCATAACAATGCTAGAGACTGTCATGACCTAGGTACTCATTCATTTCCATAGAAGAGAGTATAATAGTTTATAGTGAAACACAGTGTTATAAAGGTATAAAATCAGAATGCAGAATAAAAACTTCTCTACCAAAATGCACAAACATTTGTTACTTCACTAAAA
>PVKN010004396.1:0-33670 GCA_004027915.1 Capromys pilorides
TTTCCCTTCTCAACGCTTGTTCCTGAAACTGCCAGTGCTGCTATGGTACATGACTTTGCTCACATTTTCTTAACCCAAAGAATGTCCTTCTTGTCCCTTCTTAATTCTAACTTCTATTTGCAAAGCACAAAAATATTTATTTAATTAGTCAAAGAAGGCCACTTGGAACCTGTTTGTTCATGCCTTACTTTATTGTGATGCTCATAATAACAAATTTATAGAAGAAATGAAATCAGGTTTCCATTATATTTTAAAAGATGACAGAACACTCAGTTTTAAAATGCACCACCATAACTCTTTCTGAGTCAATTATCCTAATTGTGGAATATTAAATATATCCCCTTATAATTTTCTATTATGGCCACCTTACCAAATCAAGTGCAAAAAGTCTTACCTTGATACACAAAGGACACATGAAATGAAAATAATACTAAATACCATCATTGTTAATATGCATATATTCACATAAATCATTGGACATAGGCACATAAATACATATAGGCATTGGGTTTAGGTGTTAAATGTACCAATATAGCACATTTTGATGTTACAAAAATAGTGAGTTAGACTTACCCAGGAACCTAACAGAAGGGACTGGAAATATTTTTCTCCTTCATACTTCTTTATTATGATCTACTAATCTAACAACCATGAGAACATTTAAGTGAATGAATTTTTTTACATTTCACTGCTATACATATTTTAAAAAAGCAACACTTCATAGCCTACTTAAAAATTCCTTCTGAAAGCCCAGCAAGGAACATTTTGGAATACCAGGTCCTCCAAGTGGATGTTTAATTAACAGTTTTAATTAATGTTCACATATCCATGTTTATAAATGATGAGTGTGTGTACATAGTGAAAACTAGCCAATCCTTGTGGCTGTGCATATTGACCCAGGGAACCAATATCTTTCAGACATTCACAGCAGGTATAGTCCACATTGAATTACTTTATCATTTCATGAGCGTGACATGTTAGCCATTTCATCACCACTGTAGCACATTTAGATAAACTGACTATAGGAAAAACAAGTACCCCTTAGTAGAAGAACAGGGTCTGGATATATTGTGTGTCTACTCATTCCCTCCAATGCACAATTAAAACATTTCTATAAAAGCCATATCTGTCAAAAAATTGGCCAGAGGTTAAGGAAGCATGTACATGTTCTTTCTTTGGGTTCTAACCAACTTGGGAGTTAGACACAGGAGCCTTAGGGCCTGTATTAGTTTAGGTTATCCAAGAAGCAGGTCCAAAATTGGGGTTTAGATTTGTGTTACATATATCTGAGGAAACACTTGTAGGGAAAAATCAGTGGGAGCTGCAGGAGGCTGGGTGTGCAGACAAGGGTATCTGATGCAGCAGAATGCAAGAGGTTCTGTGAGGTGTCAGAGAAAGCAGCTAGACTGTGTGCTACTCTCAGACCAATTCTCCAGCCCGGGTTGCTCCTCAGAAGAGTCTCAAGTGACACTGAATCAGCCCGCCTTGTGATTCCTGTTACACTCAGTCATTGGTTACGAGCAGCTATGGGAACCGTGACCTCAGTGTAGGGCAGCTGGGGCCTTCATTCAATTACTCTTCCTGCAGTAATCTGATCCGACCTGTGTTGTCGTAGCTGCCAAGGTGATCAAATGTTCCTCTCACGCCTTCCTCCCAGGCCAGAGTGAATAGGAGGAGTGGACAAACAGTCAGCTTGCTTCTGTAGTAAGGAGTTGGAGCCACACACAGCAATTCATAATTGTTTTATAGTCTCTGTTTTTATGTGCTTAGTATATGTACAGAGAGATGTGGATTTTTGGCATTATATTCTCAGAATTAATCAGTTAAGAAATAATCTATAGTCAGGCATTGGAGGGCCACAAGAAAAGGATGAGGTGTGGATCTTTCCTTAAAGCTGCAAAAAGAAAAGATATATATATATATATATATATATATATATATATATATATATTTAAATGTTTCCCAAAGTAGGAGGGAAAGGCTGTGTCTCTTTCATTGCTCCTACCATCCAACCCATATTTAAAGACAATGTTCTTGTACTTTTCAGTTTGTCCTTCCTTCTTAAACATATCAGGAGGATACAAGGGGCAGTCACTGCATCCCAAGGAGCAATATATTAAAAACTCCCATGAATTAAGCCATTGTTTTAGAGCCAGCCATGCTTTAAAGTTCTACAAATGTGTGCTGTCATATGACACCAAATTAAATTTAGAAACCAAGATCATGTAACTGGAGGTAAATTTTATTATTTACCCGATGCTAAACAACACTCTACCATTTGCTAATTCACAGGGACATTACTTGTTTTCTTCTTCCAACTTTGTTACCAAACCAACTCTTATTCTATTTCTGAGGCTGTCTCAGTAACACAAGAGAAAATCACTCTGCTAGAACTACACTCTAGTGTTATTTTTATTTTTATTTTTTCCCTCTGGTTCATATTTATGAGCTTAGAGATCAAATGCCCTTTTTGTTGAGTTTAATTTCTTCTCCTTTTGCTTCAGGGAGTGCCTCCGACCTCCGATGAGGAGAAGAAGCCAATTCCAGGAGCAAAGAAACTTCCAGGACCAGCAGTCAACCTTTCGGAGATTCAGAATATTAAAAGTGAACTGAAATATGTTCCCAAAGCTGAACAGTAGTTGGAAAAAATAGGTGAGTGAAAAGCCTGTTTCCATACTTCAAAAAGACCACAACAAATGATTTGAGGATAGATTACAGAGAAGGAATTTGGAATCCCAAGAGCATTTAAGGGCCTTTGCCTTAGACCAGTATTTCTGGTTCAAAGTTTTCTAGTAAACCCAAGCTTTGGGGCTTATTCCATAACTAGCTAGAAATCCACTGAGGGTGCTTTCCTCCCATTTTCATTCTCATCAGCCTTCTTCATTAGGGGAGGATAAGACTGAGGGAGGAAAGCTGCAGGGGAAATGTCTTTGAGGAGCTTCCGTCTGTTGGGCCAGGGAGCTCGCTCTCATTGTCTGCTTCCTATTCCCTGCTCAAAAACCACAAAGAGCAATGAAAGCTTTCTTTAGTTGGAGGATCAGAGGAACAAGGAACTGAATGGGTTTAGTGTGGTGGGGCAGAGACCAGGAACTCAGGCCTTGAAAAAAAAGGAGCCCAGGTATGTGTGCAGCATGCTGAGAGGACCTCCTAATAATGCTGGTGTGAGTGGTAAAGAGCTGCCCCACACAGGGCTTTGGCGCCTAATGTAATTTTAACTTATCTGTTCAATTGTGGACTCCTAGTGAGGGCTTAGCCCACCCTCTACCTCCAAAATTGGTTCCCATTAATCCAGGTAGAAATTCTGCCAACAGGATGAGTGTGGAAATGACCCAGGCTATGAATTTTTCTCCTCCAAGACCTTGGGGATAAATCTACCCTTTATCCAAACTTAGGAAACCCCATCATGCATGCTCTACCATATTTCCCAAGTAGGCAAGTGGAGAAGATTCTATACTAGGAACACAAAATAGACTTTTATCTGGTCGGTTGTTCATCTATTCATTTATTTATCCACTCGCTCATCTATTCAAACAGTACTTATTATCCATGCTGATATTAGAAACACTAGCCACTTATATCATATGCCAGATACTATGTGAGCAATGTATCAACTGCTTCTTGTAAGCTTCAGGATACTCAACTATTGTCTTTGTTCTTGAGATGACTTTTGAGAGCCTTTTCATTTTATCTATTGGGCATTAAAAAGGGGGTATAGGGCTGGCCAAATAGCTCAGCAGATTAAAGCATCTGCAAGCAGGCACAGGGACCAGGGATTTGATCCCCGGGTGTGCTGTGCTGGCCCTGCCCCCAGAGTGTGCTGAGATGGCAATTGAGACTGGGCGTGGTGGTACACGCTTATAATCCCAGCTCTGGGGAGGCTGTGAACAGGCAGATCACTACAAGTCCGATCTAGTAGTGAGATCCTGAACACCCTGTAGATCTTTCCCTAAAAAATACAAATCAATGATTAAATAAATAAATAAAGGGGGTATGATTTCAAACTACTTATTTGTTATACTTCTTCCCACCACACCTTCTAGATGAATTACACACTCTGTTCATGTTAGGGTGAAATTTTCTGAGCATGTAGAGGGCAAAGGAAAATATTTAGGCAGACAGGACCCCATTGTGTCTTCTGTTAGCAGAATGAAGAACAAAATGTTCTGTGTTGCAGTGCAATGCTTTCTGGCCATGCTATTTATGTCATGCTATATGGCCTTACTAGGACATTTGCAAGTTAGTTCTGCAGAAAAAATTTCCTTAGAGTCTAGAGAAAGGAATCATTTTCAGTTACAGTACAGTATCCAGTGTTTTAAGCACAGTCCCCCCCCCCAAAAAAAAAGAAAGAATAAGAAAAAGACACAGTATATTATGTGAACACATCTCTGGAATCAGAATAGGATCTAAAACCTGACATGTGGCTGTATGCAATTATTATTATTATTATTATTATTATTATTATTATACCAGAAGTCAAACTCAGAACCTTGTAATTGCCAGGCTGTGATGCCGCACTATGTCCGCAATTCTGCACTGGCTATTGTTTATGAGAGAATGAAACAAACTGATGATTGATGCTTTGTCCTGCTCCTATTGCCTAAGTGAAAGGAAATATGCCAATACATTTGGGATGAGGCTGCAGAACTTGTGAAAAATCCCAGAGGAGGATGACTAACTTTTTGTGATATTTGTCATCACTCAAGAAAGGGCATTTAGTTAGACACATGAATTTTTAATGCAAACTTTAAAGAATTTTACTTTTATGAAATCCATGTTGACCTAAATTTAACCCCAGTTCCAGTTTCAGAAGAATCTGATTTTGAAGACTTAGAGGCACGCTGTTTTAAAAGGAGCTCAGAGAGGATCTTGCAGTGTTCCTTGGCAGCAGGTTTGATTCAGTGGCCTCAAATGTTTGGTTACAGGGAACAAGGAAGAAAACCAACTCCATGAAATATTGAAAAAGTACCAGAGTACCCAGATTGAATTTTTGTTACTTCATTTTCTCAAAGAAGACTTTAATGATTCTTCTCTCTTGAACAAATTGTAACATGAAGCCACTCACTGAGGCCGATTTATCTTTATTCTTGCGGGAATATGAAAATATAAGTTGTCAGGGTAATTGATCTGAGTTCCAAATGAGTACAGTCATTGTTTGAAGCCAATAAATGAACTTTCACTTGTGCAGGAGAGAGGTAGTAAGCAGGGTTTCTTTAAAAGCATCTGTTTTCCTGCAATGTTGAAATTTTGAGACTTCCATGGTCATGGTCTGTGGCCACAGAAGGAGGACAGTTTTTCACATTGAGTGATGTAGTGAACTCATTAGCAACAAATCCACTGGGCCAGTCACCACGTAGCCACTCACTCATTGCATTGATTCCTTGTTCTTGGGCCACCATTTTGCTGTTGCTTGCCCTCACCCTATCTTTTGTCTAATTATCTGATCAAACAGACCACTAGTTTGAAGATTTCCTGACTGAGTACATTAGGTCCATAGTTGTCAAACACTGAAAATTATGATGCTCAAGGCTTAAAGTCCACATTATATCTTTCTGAGTACTTTAGAGCAGCTTCTGCTTCTAGGCAAGATCAGTATCCTTTTTTTGGGTGGGATTTTAGATACATTCCACAACCTGTCTTCTGGCTGAAATTGTTTCCAGAATATGATTAAAAACATTATAACATAAGAACCAGAATGAAGAATGATAAGTACTTTAGAGATCAGAAATCATGACTTATGGGAAAGAATATAAGGCTTGGTCCAATCAGGAATCAGGTCAGAAAACGAAAAGATAGCCCACACCATGTGAAAACCAAAAGACATGGGAATTTCCAAAATGAAGCTCCAACCCCAGCTGGAAATGACATGAGTAGGAAAAAACAAGGTGGTCATCCACGTAACTCTTGAGACTGAGCTGGTTATCATTTAATGTGGCCAGATAGAGACTTAAGAAAATCCAATATCCAGATATAGAGGTAGGCCTGTCAGCAAGGTCTGCAAACCAGATGCCCTCTGACTCCTTCAGCCCTGCTTGATTGTGACATTATTAGGACTCTTGCAAGCCCAACACCAGAAACCACTGTCAACTTGTTTACCACAGATACCACATCATAGACTTGGGTCTGGAGAACATGTAGGGCTACTCAGGGATGGTGTGCTAACAGACCATGTATCCACTTTTGCTGCCTCTGAACCCTCAGATCAGTCCACTGGTGCTCAATAAAGAGCCCTTGTAATGATTTCCCATACTTCAGGAATCTTCTTTCTGTACTAGAATATACAGACCATAAACATGGTCCCTTCTCTCGGGATATCTAAGCCTTAATAGAAAGATAAAATATTCCAAAGGTATATAATTTAAGACTAGATAGCAGTTCTGTGTTTCTGACCTGCTAACTAGACAGTAGAGATGTAGTTAGTGTTATTACTTGCAATAGGAGGAACTCACGTTGATTGGGATCAGCGATGATTTCAAGGCAGTAGGAAGAAAACAGTGTAAGTAGAAACTCAGGGATTAATCTCTGGATGTATGGAACCTTTGAGACATCATCAATAGTGCAACCTGGTGCAATTCAGCCATTCCTCTAGGGCAGTGCTTCATAAACTTTTGGGGCAGAGCAACCTGTCTATACTGTCTCTTCTCTTTTTCCAGGGGTAAAAGAGCTCAATGATAACAAAGAATTGGAAAGAAATTAAATAAATATTAAATGGGTAACAATACATCTATCACAAGAAAAAGAAACAAAGGTAAAGCCTAAGAATAATTGGATAATTACACCAATGGACACCAATAGAGCAGCAAGTGAAAGCCCTAGGACTCATACGGCTCCAGAAGGAAGTGATCATTCTGCAGTTGCAGGAGTTCTGTCCTCAGTGCTGGATGTGGGAACATGACCATGCGTTATGAGGCAGGCAGACCTCTTACAATAGTAGTCTATATACAGAGTAAACCAGGATCTTGGAGAAATGCAAAGCATGTTTATGGCTGGTCATTTTTGACACACAAGAATTGCGCACACTTATTGGGCACAGTGTGATAATTTGATACATGCACACCATGTGGGATGATCACATTGGGGTAACTATCACTTTTTAATCCTTAAACTTCATTTCATTGTGTTGTGAAGCTTCAAATCCATAATTCTTTATAAAATATGTGATATACTACCATGAACAATAAACACTGAGCTGTGCCTAGGACACCAAACTTAGTACTCCCATGAAGCCATACTGTGACATCTGTCATCCAGCTTCCCTCTCCCTGACCCCACCATAGTCTCTGGTGATTACCATTATATTCTGTATGTCTGTGAAAACAGCTTTTTTGTTAGCTTTCACATATTGAGATAATGAAATAGTAGTCTTTCTGTGCCTGGTTTATTTCACTTAACATCAAATTCTTTAGCTCCATACACATTGTCACAAATGACATGATTTCATTTCTTTATGGCTGAATAATATTCCACTGTGTTTAGGTTTTTTTTTGTGTGTGTGTGTGTGTGTGTGTGTACCAGGATCGAACTCAGGACCTTGCACTTGAGTTATCTTAAGCTGCTCAGCTATCTCATTGGTCCACCACTGTGTCTATACACCACATTTTCTTTTTTTAAAATTTTATCTATCTATCTATCTATCTATCTATCTATCTATCTATTTATTTATTTATTTATTCAATACAACGTCTCACCATGCAGTTCAGATTCATAGCGATCTTCCTGTTTCAGCCTCCCCAGTGCTGGGATTACAGCCATCTGCCACCATGCACTATTTGGGCGCTGGCAGTAAGTACTGGGGATTGAACTCAGATCCTTGCACTTGCCAGGCAGATGCTTAGGCCGCCAGACTATCTCCCCAACCACTATCCTACATTTTCTTTAGCAATTCACATATCAGCAGATACTTTTTTTTTTTCTTTTTCCTTTTTGGTTTTTTTGAGACAGGGTCTCATCATGCAGTTCAAGCTGGCCTTCAGCTCACTTTTGTGGCCCAGGCTGGTCTTGAACTCGCACTGATCCTCCTGCCTTAGCCTCCCAAGTGTTGGGATTACAGGCATGCGCCACCACGCCCGGCATCAGCAGATAGTTTGATTATTCAAAAAGCCACAAAATTTTAGTGATTCTTAGTAATTCACTTAGTAGCTTTTGGTCAGATACAAAAGAGAAAGCCTTTGGAATGAATCCTCATTTACCAATAAGAACAGAGAAAAGAACTTGCATTTTTGCCATCAGCAAGTCTTTTGAGGTCAACCAGAGAGCATTGGACCATACTTTGAGACACTGCTGTAAGGTAATAAATGAGAGTAAATTGGAATCATATGCTACTTCCTTGTACCCAGACATGGCTCCGTAATCTCACTTTTGTTTGTATCCTATATTCCTCACTGGCTAGCCAGCCTTGATTCTGGATGTTGTAGATGTGAGACGAATTATCATCATACCCTGTTGGGAGTGAGTGACTTTGTTTTAGTGTGATTTGGCTTTTCTAGCAAAACAATGTAGGTTAGGTGGTTAAACAACAAACACTTGTTTCTCACAGTTCTGGAGGTTGAAAGTCCAAAATGAGGGTACCAGCATGGTGAGGTTCTGGTAAGGGCCACTCTCCTGGCTTTCAGACAGCTGTCCTCTGTGTTCTCATTTGGCAGAAGTAGGGTGCTCTGATATCTCTTCCTCTTCTTTTTTCGTCCATGAAAGCTCTGACCTGATGATCTCATCATAATTTAATAACTTCCCAAAGTCTCCATCTCTTAATACCTTCACATCAGGAGTTAAGGCTATAACACATGGTGCAGCATAAGCACTCTGTCAGCAACAGAGCACTTCTTCCAACACTCGACCTTATACTTCTAGCATTTCTATTTATGCTGTTACAATACTTATCATATTTTAACACACTGGTTTTCTTGTTTGTATCTTCTTCATGCCTTGGCACCTTAAAAACTACAATGTACCTGATACATATTAAGCACATATTGGCACATCTGTAACATATTCCTGGCACCTTGGCTACAGCAATTTTGGTGTCTCCTAGAAGTATGTGTGTTTCAAGTCCTTGTATTCCTAGGGAAATTACTACATAAAAGCAAGACTATCTTCCTTTGCAAGAACCTCAGGTAACGTTGCTACCATAACCAGTAAGGCTTAAACATTTGACTTTACCTCATTGATTATAATTTTATGTTTCCCTGTGAAACTGAAAAGTTAGAAAAAATGTCAAATTTGGCTCATATGACCCAAAGAGAATATATGTATATATATATATATATATATATATATATATATATATATATATATATTCACCAGAAAAAAATTTAATTTTCAAAAAATTCCATGACTTTATTTTTCAAATAAAATTTATGTCCAGATAAGACATTTTCAAACCAATCATCCAGAGGGATGTCATCTCTGATAGAGGAGAACAGAAGGTACTCATTACTGCTAAATGTTAAATATTATGTGTCACTGTCATTCTTGCTGATTCAAGGGCTGATTTTGAGAGTGTTGGCAGGAGGGCAGATTTTTGTACCCAGATACATGATAAGAAGTGCATTTAGCACTGAACAAAAGACCCTTTGAAACAAAAAACTTACTTACAGGGAGAAATAAACAACTTCATAATAATAATTGAGGATTTTAATATCCCATCAGTAATGGTAAGAACAAGTAGACAAAAAATCAACAAGGAAATAGAAGATCTGAACACTACAAGCCAAAAGACACATACAGAACAATCTAACCAAAAGACCTAACTGACACATATGGAACATTCTACCCAACAACAAAGTACATGATTTTCTCAAGTACACAAGGAACATTGTCCAGGACAGACCATATGTTGGGCTGTTAAACAAGTCTCAATAAATTTACAAGGAATTGAATCATGCAAAGTCTGTTCTCTGATCATAATGGAGTGATGAATGAAGTTACAAGTTGGTAAAAGAAAGAAGTTTTGGAAATTCACAACTTCTGGAACTTAAACAATGGAGTCCTAAATAAGTAATGACTCAGTGAAAAATATCACAAGGGAAATTAGAAAATACTTTGAGAATAATGAAAACAAAAATACACCATGCTGAAATTTATGGAATGCAACGAAAGTAGTACTTAGAGTGATTTGTCATAAATGCTTATATTACAAAAGAAGAAATTCTCAAATCAATAACCAACCAAATCAATATTAGTAACTTCATATTTGGGAAACATGAATTTTATCACCTTATAGTGAATTTACAACTAAATTTATTTGTGAATGGAAATGGTATCCCTCTGAAATAGTAAGGCCATTTGTTACTGGCAAGATCTATTTATATATACATCATAACAATATAACAAAACTAGGAAATAAAAAATAACTACTCAGAACATCATAGCATAAGAGTCACTTTGATATCACTTCCCTTTAGTTTTCTTTTTTTAAAACTGTCTCTCTATGTAGTTCAGGCTTGCCTTGAACTCACTATGTAGCCCAGGCTGGTCTCAAACTTACAGATATCCTCCTGACTGAGCCTCCCAAAAGCTGGGATTACAGGTATGCACCACCACCGACTCCTTTTAGTCTTTTCCTCTGTGTTCACGTAAGAGATCCAGCATAGCAGAGTTGCTAACAATATGATGATTTGCAGTCATAAATTAGAATTGGTCTCATTTTCTAGAACCTTTTCAACTTTGTGTTTGTGTCATTTCATTTTTTTATTAATTTTAATGAGAAAGAAATAACAATGGGACGTTTTTAAAACAGCTTAGTAGGACAGTTACAACAATTAATACATTGCATATTGTTGTCTTCATAGTAGTTGTTCAGAGTACAAGATACAGACATGATAACTTTTCTAAATACTATTAGTACAAATATTTCTTCTCATTGAACTAAGAGAAAATAGCTGTATATATAATCCAAGAGTCCATAACAGTAGTGGATTATCAGCAGAACTGGCAATGTCAGAAGCTGTTGACTTGAGCCTTTTACAGCTTAGCCTATTAATATGGTTTTCCTTTTTATACATCGTGGTTAGACTTTTTGTGGATGGTTAAGATCAAGATAAAGCAAGACCTATATAAAAAATCCTCCTCATACTTTTCATAAAAGTAGAAAGCACCATGTTCCTCAAAGAATAGTTGTCAAGGACTTTGTAGATGCCCCTGCAAAAAAGGATATCTATGTACAGCACTTTGAGATGGATAGTAACTCAGTGAATGAGAACTGGTTCTCTTTCGTCTAATTTTTTTTTTTTTTTTTGCCAAGGCCTTATTCATACCACCTGTACATTTTATATCTTGCCTTTCCCACTATATACTTTATCATAGGACTACTTTTTCATGTTGCTTTACAGCCTTCAGAATTGCGATGATTTACTTCTCATAGTCTTTGAATTATAATGATTTCATAACCTTTCCCTCTGCCAGAAGACAGAGGACTGATTTATTGATTTGCATAGAACTAAACTTAAAAATAAAAACCAAAAGCTTCTCCAAATGTCTTCTCTGTGGTTTGCTGGATTTTTTTTTCTGTCCTCAATTTTGACATGCTTCCTGCTTTGACCCAATTATACAAGCTCTATTAAAGCTCTATTCACTTTCTCCAAAAGATGTGGTTTCCGGTTCAGGTTTTTCACCCTCTAGTGAAGTCACATTGTCTTTGATTTGTGATGCTCTTTTCTTTCCCTGACCTTTTTTTCCATTTATTCTTACTTGGTTAGGATAAAGATGAGGTCTGCAATGACTCTGAACTACATCAAGTTTTCATTAATTAGTTTTCTTCCCTGGCAAAACTATTGTTCTATACCCTGGTTGCTTTCTGTGCATGTAAAGGACTGTTGAGGAAGATAGCAAGGAACCTTTGAGTTGACCGGGGATATTGCTTTAAAGATTTCTCCTCAGCAAACACAAAGAAGCTATCTGGGTGACTTCTATTAACAGAGCCCTGGAGGGTATGGGTTATGAACTCTCAGGAAGGAGTTGAGATTGATGAAAGCTTTTAGGAGTAGATCTGAGGTAGAGAATCCCATCTCTTCCAGTTAGTTTGGTGGAAGGCACAGTGGACTCAAGACCGCATTCTGCACATCTTTATATGCTGGCCTGTTCATTTGCTTGGGTCAAAGGACAGGACTGGCACATGCTCTCTCTCAGTGTAATGAGATGTATTTCTCTATTTGGTGGTTCTCATCCCAGGCTGAAGTGATGGATTTTGCCCCTCATAGGACATTAGGTAATCTTTGGAGGTAGTTTAAGTTTTCACACCTGGGATAAAGGGTGGATTCTTACTGTCATCTAATTGGGGAGAGGCCAAGAAGACTATTAGTCAGCCCAGTTTCCTGGACAGCCTCCTACCACAAAGAATGATATTGTCTATGCTGCCTGTAGTTCTGGCAATGACTTGTCTTGGTGTATCTGCTTGAAAGGCCAATGTCAGGTCTGAGTTGTTGCAAATTTTCCAAGTAACCAATGCTGTATATTTTACAGAAATTAGTCCTTAATGAAAAAGAACACAGTAATTGATTGTCCAGTATTTATACTCTCATGTATGCTAGGCAAATGCTTCACCACTGAGTCACAACCCTAATCCACCTTTTTTTTTTTTTTTTGCGGGACTGGGGTTCAAACTCAAGACCTTGCACTTGCCAGGCAGGCAGTTGTGCCACGGAGCTATCTCCCCAGCCCCTAATCCACCTTTTTTTGAGACAGGGACTTACTCAGTTGCTCAGAATAGCCTTGAACTGGCTAGCCTGCTTTAGTCTCCCAAATGCCTGGGATTACTGCAATGCTCCAAAGTATCAGCTAGAAATAAGGAACCCTTAAGTGAAATTATTTTATCAATTGGCAAATTGAATACATCTATTATAGATAGTGTATATAAAATATTCTTGAGTTATGGTATTAGGCCTCGACCCAACTACTTTTCGTAAGATATAATTTCATCACAAATGTAACAGAAAGCAGTAGCTTAATCCAGTAGTTGGCCAAAGTTTTGAAAATATTACTGTTGATCATTACTAACCATAAGCACCAATATCAGTGTCATCACTTTTATGATGGTCACAACTATTTGTTACATTCTTGTGATAAGCCTTATACTCCATGTGGTGATTCACTTATATCATTTTGCTCACTTGTTGTGTTCTCTGCAGGGTATAGATATTATGAGGGCCAGTTTGTTAATGGGGAAGTAAAGGCAGAGAGAGTTTATGTAACTTATTTTAGGTCACCCAACTTGTACATTCCAGCATCTGTCATAGTCCATAGCCAGTCCTTTTCATCACTCTTACCCATTGCATTTATTTAAAACATCCTTCTAATATGTAGTCTCTGGAGATGTTTTATTGTGTTGGGTCAAAGTAAAGCCAGAGAAGGGTAAAGTGACTATAGAAACTGTCACTTCCACAACTCTCACCTGCTGGCTTATTGTTTCTTTGTTTTATCA
The DNA here is from genome assembly GCA_004027915.1 of Capromys pilorides. NCBI lineage: Eukaryota > Metazoa > Chordata > Mammalia > Rodentia > Capromyidae > Capromys > Capromys pilorides. The sequence continues at coordinate 13,412 of PVKN010004396.1, forward strand.
TTCATTCGTTAATTCATTCAGTGTTATTAAGCATAAAGGATCTAGCAGGAGTTGAATATACCACGTATTGAGTATTCTAACAGGAATCAAACAGGGCATCTATACTGGTTTACAGCTGAATGGTCAAAGTATTGCATAGAAACTCAAAGCATTTGCCCTTTTTAAAGGTCTTCAACAAAAGAAGCGTTAATGGCCATAGACATGAAAGAAAGTATGAAAGCGAGAATAAGAGAAGGGAAAAGGAAGAGAAGAAAAAGAGGGGAGGGGGGAAAGAGGGGAGAGGAGCCAGAACAACACCTGTTCCAGCCATGCTGAACCGCATGGGCTGTGCCCAGCTTGACACAACTGCAGTAGAGGGTGCCAGGCCTCTGCAGAGCCTGCCTGTCTTCCCAGGATGAGGGAGGGCTTGTCAGGCGTGTCTGTATCATTTATGGTGCAGCGGTCTCCTAGCCATGAAGCCTTTTCTTTCATTCCCTCTCATGCTGTGTGCAGCCCACGCAGAAAACTGGGGAAGTGAATTCCAGGCTGTCTAATCAGGCTTGGCTGCATCATGACAACGCTGCTCGTTTTAACTCCCTGCACATGCTGTGGCATTTGAGAGGAAGCAATCATGAGGAGCAAATCAAGACTTGCAAATTTCACTTGTATGCCCTTCCCACCACTCCCTGCCCATAAACTCATCACCGCACACATTCTGCTTTAGAGCTGCTTTAGGCCCAGGCTGGGCTGGTCAACTGGGTGTTCACTGAGGGAAATTTCTATGACGCAGTTGACAGATTGGTGTCTCTTTCATCCAGGCAGGTGGCACAAAAGCTGCTCAGAGCAATTCAGCTTGACTGCTGGAAAAACAGCAGAAAGCAAGTGTACCTTGTTGCGAGGAAGGCTCTGGATGTCTTTCGGAGGGAGGAAAGTAGCACGTCCTGCCACCTCAGATCACCTGCCCTACCACAGAGCAGCCACAACTGAATCCTTAACAACAATACACATTTTGCTGCCTAGCTCTTGACTGAGTCCTAATTTGTGATACAAGTGATAGGAATGATGGCTGTTCACTAGTTCCAGGAATGACGATTAATTTCTAAAAACTTCACACCAAAAGTTTACTACATCCTGAAATGCTCAAAACTTCATCTACTCAGACTCTGTTTTCATTTCCTAATCATTTTATACACAGTATAGCAGGAATTTATCTTGGCTGAATTAATCTTTTTCTTCATCATGGACATTATCAGTATAAACTGGATTTGAATGCAATATGTTAAAGTAATGGGTTAAATCCACTCATTTATTAGGTAAACATGCACACATGAATTCTGCCTGGTGTGAGTACATTAGAAGCATGTGATTCAGCACAATTTCCTTCAAGGAAATCACAGACTAGCTGGGTAAGGATGTGAGAGGGGTATTACTATAGAATTGTTGAAGTAAGAATGACGGTGACAAATGAAGAAGTTGCATGGGCTCGTAGAAAGTAGGCACCATATTCTACTAAAAGAAATGCTGGAAAGATGATGCGCAGGCATAAGCTTACCCTGGCTGTGCTATTCCCTTGGTCTATGACTTTTGCATTACCACACCCCTTGGTTTTCTCATCTGAAAGTTGAGAAAAATACCTACCTCAAAGTGAGGATGATTATAGTCCTCAATATAAAGGACATTCAACGATGTGGTAAGACATTGTGGTTGTCACACTTGAGATAAGGGCCACTGGTGTTTCTGCAGTTGCAGCCAAGAGTGGTGCTAAAACCCTACAAATCACAGAGCAGTCACACGGCAGTTGTCATCAGTGCCAAGGATGAGAAACTCTGAACTGCTTAGTGCATAGAAAATTCTCAGCATAGTGCTGGCTATTACTAGTATCAACTACTGAATGTTCTCATCAGAAAGAGCTTAAAGTCTCCCATTTATTAGCACTAGAAACTGAGTCCCAGGGGAACCTAAATCAAGGTCAGTGCCAGTCTCAAATCCAAGTCTTTTGGGTCTCAGTTTTGTGCCCCTGTTTCCTAGGGAAGGCAAAGCGTTTTCCTGCTGAATGTTGTCTGTGTTTTGTTGGTGCTGGTCATGCAGAAAGGTTTGCAGCCTGAGTTCTGCAGGACAGAGTGAGGCAGAGTCAGCTGTGGCTGTGTGAAGTAGTGAGGTGAGACTTACTGCTACAGATTTGTCCATCATATGGGAGGTCATCGAACACTGGACATGCTGGAAAGAGATGGACACAGCTGCATTCTACTGCCAGCTGTGTCATGTGGTAATGCTGTGACCTTGAGATATCTCCTGAATACTCTGAACCAAATCTATAAATAAGAATGATAATGCCAGTCTTGAGAAGAGACCAAAAAGACAGCAGGGAGGCGCAGATGGAACACTTGGGATGAGCCAGCACCCAGAAAACATTCATTTCCTTTGCTGTCTCTACATCTGGTCATGTCTTCTGCACTCTGCTTCTCAGGTCAGGAATTGGTTGATTTTTGAATGAAATGCTCCCTAAAACCACAGGTCTGCGTATTTCCCTAGGGAATAAGAAGAAAGTGCACTAAAAATTGAGCTTAGTGAGGCATCTTTCAAACATTTGGAGAAGCTGTTTCTCAGTCACCACCTACACTGAATCCCTCCAGCTGGCGCCGGTTGGTGAGATGATTTCCAGCCTGCAGGTGTCTCCTTTCTCCTGGAGGAGGCAGTGCAATTCCAGTTTTCAAACCCTGTAGCAGCTCTGGTTTCTGAAGCCCTTGCCTTAAGACAACAGAATTACAAGTATTTCTCTTTAGCACTTTCATTTTATTTCTCATGAGTACTTCAGGGGATTTTCTTCCTCTACTTCCAACTTTTAAGAAGTAAATTCATCGTGTTTGTCATTTCTGATTTTTCTCTGAAGAGAATCAGTTTAACAAATACTTGGCGAATCAAGCACCTGGTCCTCCTTCTCAAGGAAAAGTCAAACAATGGATTTTGTACACCATTTTCCTGAGCATCTCAGATGGGCTTGATGACCAGAAAGAGCAAGTTCATCTTTCTAGTAATCTTTTGTACACTATTGAATTATACTCCAGAAAATAAAATAGAGCCATAGCAAACTAAACATCCACAAATGCCCTGTGTGTCTTTATGATATCCAGTTCTGGCTTAAGTCACATTTACATCGAAATTCTGACTCAAAGGAGCGTTTCCTCCTTCTTGCTGAGATTACTTAATTTAATAATTAAAATTTACTTTGCAATAAGAGTGACGCAGGCTGGCAATTACTAACATGGATGCTGGATGACATCGCAGCCTGGAGACTTTGTGAAATGGCTGCTTAAAATGGCATTGCAGAACAAGAATGAGGAAATGGAGGTTTCTTTGGAGTTTTACAGGAAAAAAAATATTCCTTGAATCACAGCTGTTAACCAGTAGTAAGGTTAGTAGGAGCACTACCACACCTTTGCACTTGTTTAAGAATTCTAAATTCCTTCCATGTTCATTCTCTCTTTTGAGCCTTCCAAAAGTTCCAAAAATTCTGTAAGGTCAGCGAGGCAGAGCCTGACTTTGTAGTTCATTCTTATGTGACTTCCACCTTCAATGTAGGGCTCAAAGATCATGATCCCTACAGTCATCTCCCTGTAGAGGAAGTGAATTTTAAGACTCATTCTTCAGTCAACCTGTTAAAGTTCATGTGCATAAAATGAGTGTGACCCCTTTTAACCAACAAAGGAGGATCACTGCGCAATCAGGACAGGTGGCAAACAGAGAAACTAGCTACAATCTACTCTCTGGTGCTGGAAGTAAACAATCATGGATCTGCTTACATCCAGGAGGACTTTTTCCCACTGGCGTAGAAAGATATCCAGCATTAATCTATCCTCTATATTTAGAAATATTTCAAAGCAAATATGTTATCTCACTTTTCACTTCTATTTACTATTTTATTGCTGCTTAATTTTATTTTGCTTCTTGTACATGTTCCACCACTGAGCTATACTCTCAGTCACTGCCCAACCGAAAAAATAATACTTGCATATAATATTTATATGCACAGAAATACCTCCCACACCCACACATGCCACAAGACATACTTATTCCAAGATTTGGAAATTAAGCTGAAATGTCTTCATTTCAGAAAGACCAGGTGGCAAATAAATAAATCTGTGGAAAACTTCATTTTGAGATATTCGCACATCCTTACCCTAAAAAGAAAACTCTTCTGGAAAGTTCTTTATCATCACCAATAGCCAAGAAATGGTGCCCTGGACTTCACACAGAGTCATACTGAAATTTACTGCTTGTGATTTGTCAGGTGACAGAGAGCTTAGGCCAAATCCCATCTAATTATGGAACAATTGCAGACCTGTTTCCATTGCAGGAAAGGTTTTCCAACCAACCCAGCTGGCCTCAGAGTCCTTGGCCAGCAGGGGCTCCCAACACATAGGCTGGCAACCTCATTGCTTAGAAAACGCAAAACAGCTAAAAATCCTCTGGAAACAGCACAGATGGAAAGTGAAACTGTGTTAGAATGATTCTGAGTCCTCTCCATTGCCATCCCTTCACAGGTGAGCCCAGGCTCAGTTTTCTGTCCTGGATGGCACTCTTTTCTCTAGGTGATCACATTCTGAAATGCCAAAAAGGTAGCACACAGGGCTTTGCTCCTGCATTTGGGGCCAATCTTTTATTACTATGGTGTCAACTGAGGCCATAGAGCCTGGAAAACTGCCTCACCTATGCCAACCTCACTGAACACGTGAGGAGTTAAAATATCAGGAAATTTGTGTTTGGTGGAAAATGAAACTATCTCTATTAAAAATCAAAACAACACTGTGAATTTTGACAAGCACTTCCAACCTACAGAGCTCATTGCAGCTTTACACTTGAGTATCCAATAAGGTAATAATCCTCCAAGTTGGCATTGTGTGGATTACCTGCCAATTTGAGAGGCAAAGCATTTCACGTTTTTAACTGAGACCTTGAAGATGATGGGGGCAGAACAGCACCAAGGACAGTAACTATGGGCTGCTGTGAAAGAAATTGTTTTCAGGTATGTCTACAGCAAGGATTCTCAAAAGTCCACATACATTAGAATTATATAGAGGCATTGCTGACTCTTAGATTGCTAAGCTAAACCCATAGGACTTCTAGTTCAGGTCTTGGGTGGGTCTCAGCATTAGCATCTGTTGCAAGTTTCCAAGGCTGCTGCTGTCATTGCTAGTTTGGGAAAACACTGACCTAGAATGAGCCATGAATGTAGATCATTTAGGTTTGGGCATTCAAAAATCCTATAGCTATATCATCACCTGCTCCACAGTTTAATAGTATTCAAATGTATAGCAAAAACCTTCAATGTATTTCTTTGCTAAAATTCAGATATGCAAGACTAAACATCAATGAAGCAGTTCAGTCGATCATTTTACCTTGTAAGTCTTAAAAATAGTTTAGCGTATATATAAAGCTCCCTTTTATAAGTGAGAATACTGAGGCTCAGAACCATTACGTGGCATCCTCCCAGATCACACAACTCGACAATGTAGTATCTAGGAGTTAAATTCAGATTATTTGATTTCTAATCTTTATCCCAAGCTGACTTCCCCATGTAGCACATAGGATATGGAGCTGAAATAAGATGGGTAAAAGAGAAGGAACAGTCTTTATGTAAACGATGAAGAAATCTGCCTGCTATTAACTTACTTACCAGTCGTGGCACCTCACCTGTACAACATTCATTTCCTTAGTTGTTTATTTGGTGTTACTAATGCCAAGAGTTGGCAAATCAGGCCCAAGAGACAAAATCCAGCCTACTGCCAAGTTTTCTTTTTAAGATGATTTTAAACTCATATACATCAGTTAAGAAATACTATAGAGAGGTCTCTGGATGCAATGATTGGGAAGAAAACAGATAACTTTTCCAATCTCTGTGGAAATATTTCTAAGAAAGCCCTTGTCAAGTTTCAAACTTATGCTAAGACACAAAACCTGGGTTTGATAATCTTCACTCAAACATACGGCCATAGATGTGTAGATAGTAGATGTAAAGCACAAGAGACACTTTGAACACTTTTCAAGTCCAACAGCAGATTAGACCAAAAGATCACAACTACTTGACTGACTGATAGGCCATGTTGTAGCTCTTCTCAAATATTATGATGTAAGAGTTGATGTCTGTTTCTGAATTGAGTAGTGCAGATTATAGCTTTGGGTGAGAACCATTTCCCAAGGATAGATAGCAACAAAATGCTGGCTACAGCTAGCTCCATGGGTCTTAACACTGACTATACACTAAAGTTCCTTGGACTTTGCCTGCATGTGCTAACTCTGGCCAAAGAGCCGTGCTCAGTTTTGTTGAAGGAAGGATAATCCTAGGAATGAGAATGTTTCACATGATCACTGAGTGATGCTGATGTGCAGTTAGGCTGAGCAGGACTGAACTAAAGGATATTTCTTAAAACTTCCCTTTATAAAACAGACTGAAATCTTTCTTGCTTGGGAGAGTGTTTGGTTGAATGTCAAAGTTTTGTTGGAAAAAAAGTGTCCAAATGTGGAAAACAGCTAAGCATTCTTTGAAAGCCATGCAGCACAGATGAACACTTTTGCATGAGGTGACTCATGGGTGAGTCACAGCTTCTCCTAGGATACAACATGGGAAAGAGATACCAAAATATCCAGACTGTCATATGAGTCCAACTGGTAGCCTGCTGGGCTTAAAAGAGGCAGAAGACACTCCGTTAACCATAACTGTGCTGTGCTTGATCAGTGTTGTGATACATGTCTATCTAGCAGTAAATGTAGTCACGTTCTCGTGGGTCACAGTCCTCTCCATGTTCCACTGCTTGCCAGATTATGTCCATTACCCAGGGGAACCACTTGAGTTGAACGATGAACTCAGCAATTTTAATTTCTACCCTAATTCATTATCCTTTAGAAACTGCCAGAGCTCCTAATCACGGAATAATCCCAGTCACACACCATTTAGAGTGACTCATCAAAGGGAAAATCTAAAGTAAGTCCCTATTTCATTGGGAATTGTTTTAATAAGTTCAGTCTCTTGATGTGCAAACACAAGTGGGCTATGTTTTCGGCATGAGGTGCTAAGATCTAATTGCTGGGTGCTGAGCTGTTGTACTGTAAACTTTGACTCAAGGTCAGCCAGTCATCTTGGCCTGCTCCCATTACTTAAGATGCCAGCTCTCTGGAGTCCAACAACTCATTTTTTCCTGTCACTTTCAGAAATGCCCAAAGCAATATGCCTCCTCTCGGCTAGGATCAGTTTTTGAACTATGGAATGAAACACTCCCCTTTCATGACTTCTTTCAATTACATCTACTCATTGGCAAAAAAAAAAAGAGATTGCACTTAGTCTAAAGCATCTAAATTAGTTATCTATCGCTGTGTAACAAACTATCCCAAATATGGCAACTTAAAAGAACAATGGATATTACCTCACAGCTGTTGTGTATTAGAAATTCAGAAATGGCTCATCTAGGTAGTTTGATTCTAGGGTCTTCATGAAATTGCAGTCAGAATGTCAGCTGGAGGTGCAATCACCTAAAACTTTGGCAAAGACCATATGGTCCACTTCTGAGAAGTCTCACTCATCTTGATGGCTTGCTGGTGAGGACTGTTATTAGGAGGCTTTCAATGGATGGGGCTTGCCCATGGGACTGCTTGAGAACTTGCACAATATTGCAGTTGGTGTCCCTCAGAGTGAGTGACCCAGGAGGAAGCAATGGAAACAAGCAAAGTCCTTATAGTCTAGCCTTGGAAGTCACATTGTTGTTCTGCAATATGCTATTTGTTGTACAAGTCAGTCATATTTTATGTTGGAGGGTATACTACACAAATGTTTGAATATCAGGAGGCAAGAATCACTAGGGGCCATCTTGCAGGGTTCTTTTTTATAGATGAGAAAAATGAGATCCATAGAAGTAAGGTTTCCCCAAAGTCACACAGCTGTCCCATTTCAGCATTTGCTGTTTTTGCATTTCTACGGATTATCATCAGCCCCAATTTCTTTTCTTTTAAAATACTGAATGCTGTTTGTTTTAGAAAGATCATTGGCAAATGTGAGGTCAGTTCCTCTGATTCTCCTCACAAAAGAAGCCCTTACAAGCCAGACCACCTACAAGCACAGTGCATGCCCTGAGCACTAGGAAAAGTGTTTTCTCCCTTCCTTAAGTCATTACGCAGTAGCTTCTCTAAGAGGAAGCAAATCCAAAAGTGAACAAAAAATACAGTGCTGGAGATATAAATATTGACATTTGTTCCTTTTCTTCATCTTGTTTCCATGTACAGTTTTTCTTGCTTTCTCTTTTGGTTTGTGAGGGTGAAAACCAGAAGAACAAGGCCAAAATGGAGAACGTTACCAAAATCAAATGAAAGGATGGGGAAAATATTTTCAGAGTCAGAATTTCATTAATATCAGACCAAGGAGAATGCTCTAGTCTCAGGAACTCCTCAGAAGAGGCACATTATTTTTCTGGAAAAATCTCATGCTTCTGATTCCACACACAAACACACATACCTGGGCCAATATACCCACAAAACTTAAAACTCATAAATCTAATAAATATTACCAGTTCTTTTCAGAATGTTCTTTAAAATGGCCATCTTTAAGGAAGGAAATGACAAGAAAGAAACCTCTTGTGTATTTTCTATCCTTTTTTGATCAATTCAAAAATGACAAGGACTGTCATCTCTTATAAACTTAACTAGTGAAGAAACACAACTTTCTTCCCACCTGACCTATTTTGTGTAATGGGGCCAATTCCTTTACCCTCTGACAAGTTACCTTCTTTCCTGAGTTCCATTTTTAGCAAGTCATTATTAATGGTTAAAGCATTAGGAATGGATCTGTCTCCCTCACAAGGATTGTTTGCCTGTACAATAAATTACACTATGGGATGTGAGAGATTGTCCATTTCTACTTTATTTAGGGTCAAATTCTTCCCAGTCCACAAATGCCTCAAAATGACAGGTGAGAACTCCAGTGTGAGTTCCCACTCCATGACTAAGAATCTAGTCACTTCTGGGTTGTCTTGTACTTGCTGCTTTAAGCAGTATAGCTGTGCTTGTGGGAATTTTCCTCAGCCCTCTATAGAAGTTTGAAATCTGGAAAATGGTCTTTTTCAGTGGAGAAAGGACTCTTTTTTCAATCTTTAAGCAGATACCTTTATACTAGTGCTAAGTTTCTCATACGTGTGACCCCTCTCTTCACTTTCAAAGGTTTGCTGTCACGGAGGTGACCTCACTAAGCACCTAGAACATTCACGGCCTACAGCTGCCAAAGCAACCTGTGCACTTCACTCCTCAAAACTTTTTCTCACGTGTTCTTATCTACCAGAGCAATATATCCAGTGGATCATTTTAAAGTTCCCTCACCACAAAACCCACAAAAGTGATAATGTCACTGCCCTGCTGCCCATCTGTCAGTGGCTCCCAGTTACCCATAGGACCTACACTAAGACACTGAGACTCACCAGGCTTTTCTTATCTTGCATTTCTTCCCAGCCAGAACGTTCTTTGCTTCAACCCTATTAAACTGCTCCAACTTCATGGCAACATCATAATGATTCTAGACAAAGCCTTTGCACATGCTCAGAATATTCTTTTCCAATTTTCCTCTCCTACTCATAATGTGGCTAACTCTTACCTATTAGTCTTAGATTTTGATCTAAACATATTTCTGCATACAGCTTCTTATACTGGATAAAGCACTCATAGCTTCTGTGTTTGGCCCATCGCAGCAGTATTCATCACAATGGAGGTGGGCATTGCCATCATTTTTGCTGTTTGGTTTTCCTTCCAGAATTTAAGCTCTATGAAGGAGGGTAACCTGTCTATTTGTCTTCTGTCTGTGGTTGGCATCTAATATATTTCTTGGTGCATAATGTAACCCAAATGGACAGGCATTCTGTTTTGCATTATTAGGCCCATTTAAGCATGATTAAGTATAAAGACACATCCAAAAAAGAAATTTGAGTCGATTTCTGACAGTGTCTTTAAAAAGAGTTGTAGATCTTCATCTCAGGAAGATTTATTAAAATACATGTAAAACTACCTAAAAATCCTCTGATTTTTAGTCCAAGAATCCTCCTTTCTAAAGATCTGGAAGCTTTTTACATAAAACTTCTCTTTTTTTCTGGAAAGTCCAGTTTTCCACTGTGCCCCCAAGCTCTTCTTTTCCTTGTAATCTTGACTCAATTCACTCCTTCCAGTTCTCCTTTCTGCCCAGTTACGTCTCGCTCAACCATCAGCACCACAAACAGCTTGAAGCTAAGATGATGAAGACTGAAATATCTTTTTTTTTTCTTTTGGAAGACAGAGAAGGAGGAAGGAGTGATTTACAAGCTCCTGTGAGTCTTTGTCTCAGAATAATAGCAATAGCACACATTGACTGTGTGGGAGGCACTCTGCTAAATGTTTTAATATGTTATCCTCTCAACCATCCTATGAGCCTGACACTATTATTTTCCTATCCATCAGAAAAATAAGAGCTCACATGGTTAGATAGCTTGCTGGAGATGGTACAAGTAGAAACCAGGAAAGCAGGAATGGGCAAGCTAGGTGTGCTTTGGAAATGTTCCTGCCGTAGACAAACAGTGAACATTAGCTGAATGTAGAGTCTGCCACCACCTGGGAACCAGCTCAGAAGCTGGCAAGGCAGAGGGTATTAAAGCAATTTCTTTGATCAATTGATTGCAAGCACACGTCAAAGGTTTATTACAGAGTTGCTTAAAGAGGCTTCAGAAATCTAGCTCAAAAACTTAGAGCAGGAAAAATGTGATTAAATAACATTGTGAAGAAAGGTATAAGTGATCATTAAACTCTGTTACAAGGCGAACTTAGTGAGTCAGGTAAATCTAATCTTCCAGAAGGGAATCTTAATCTCATTAGGGTTGATCAGAAAATCACTCATGTTTTATCAGCTATCCTTCCCAGAAGAAACTGCTTATTAAACCAGAGCAAAAGTTTCTGTCCTAGCTCAAGTTTGGAGCACAAAATGCTACCTCTAGACAAGGATTTCACCACCTCAGCACAGCTGACTTTTGAATCAGATAATTCTTTGTGGGGCTGTTCTAGGCATGGAAGGATGGCTAGCAGCATCTCTGCTGATGGCAGTATCCTCCTCCTCCTACTGGTTGCAATAAATGTTTCCATATATTGCTACATACTGGCTCCCCTGAGTAAGAGCCAAAATCAACCCCCCCCCCCAGTTGATATCTACACCTCTAGACCCTTCATCCTTCAAGAACTGTGGTCCATGAATGAACAGCCCCGCTGGGAGGTTGCTGGAACTCCATCTTAGTCCGAATTGGAAGTCTACAAGATTCCTTGTTCACATGAACCTGAAGTCTAAGAAGCCTTTCTGAATATGTAGCTCTCAACATTGCCCCACATTTGATTACCTGCAAAACAAAAACCCGTTGATCAGAACCCAGAAACTCTGGGTAGAAATGTAATTACTCTAGAGCAACCTGGGCTTTGGGATTCACACACACACACACACACACACACACACACACACACACACACACACACAAATGAATTCCAGTGGGTAGTCAACTTTGAGCTCTCATTATAGGTTAAAAAAGACAATCCTCCCATAGCTTGATTTACAACAGCCTATAAATGAGATCTCAGATATCCCAATGCATCTTTCCATGACTATCTTTCTTTTTTTGACCTCTTAACTCTCTTAAAATTCTATAATGGTTATCCCTTGGCAATGTCTTGAAAAGAGAGTACCTGAATATACCTGGCTTTAAAATAATGATTGAATGATTTGACAGCACAAAAATGAAAGCATTGCCTTAAACTTCCTTAATATTTTATTTAATTTTTAAAGGGCTGGGGTCTAAAGTCAGGGCATTGTTCATGTTAGGCAGATGCTGTACATTGAGCTACATCCCCAGGCTGACAGATTTTTAAAGAACTATTGAAATAATTCCTCCAAACCTTGATAACTTTTTGAAAGTCTGTACTTGAAAAATAACAATCATTAAATAGCAAACTCTATCAAGAAAATTATTTTCCCTGAAATGTATAATTATATAGAAAGGCAATGCAAATTGGAAAGCAATACATTAATACGTTAAGAAATACATAGTTAAAGGAAATTAACTCACAATTCACAAACGTGGATGTATAATTAGTGGAGAAGCACGAGAAAATGTGCAGCCTCTCTAGAAATCAAAAGGATGCTCAAGAAAAGAGTTTCTAAATTTCCTTTTAGGAAATTCACAAAGATGTGTGGGAAAGATTGTAAAACAAGGGCCGGCGAGATGGTTCAGTGGTCTAAAGCGCCTGCTTGGGAGGGCTCAGGCAACTGCGGGGACTGCAGTTCGATCCCCGGCACCACATGCTGTGCCAGCGCCACCACCAGGGCAGGCTGAGCCAGCCACAAAATGAATAAATAAAGAAACAAACAAACACAACAAGCAAACAAATAAATAAATAAATAAAATTAAAAAAAATGTTTAAAAAAAGATTGTAAAACAAATATGCACTTATTCTTTCCAGGATATTGAGAATTTCTAGCATAGCAGGCATTATATTAGGCTAAATTGTAGAGTTGCTGGATTAATGAATGGAGAAAGTGCGAGTTCTTCTGGGAGTATGCATCCTCTAACCTAGATGTTCCTTGATGGAAGTTCTTTATAAGAAAATATTTATGCACAGAAAAATTTTTTCATTTAAGGTAGCAAAATTGCCTAAGAACTTAAATATAAAATAATAGGATTTCCGCTAGGCAAACACGGGTGCTGCCCTCTGATGAAATGCTATAGTCATGACAATGTAACACGTGGTGAATGACGAAAGGTAAAGGCAAACAAACAGCAATACACTGGAAAAATGTAGTGATCAAGTAGATTGTGAAAATACATGGTATTATCCCAACCCTCAACACACACAATTACACATTTGTATATTTAAAGATCAGAGAAGCCCCTAAAACTTAAGAAATTGTTTTATCTTAGTTTGTCTCAGCATTTCTCAATTTATGTGACCCTGGAAAGTTTCTTGTTTTTCTCTCCCTTTCCTCACTTTTCTTTTACAAGTGATACTTGTCATCTCGTGGAGTTAGAATTTCTCAAACAAATGAGTAAGACTTTGAGGATATGCTGGCATGTATTGTAGTATTGGGAGTTATGTAAAAATAATAGCCATACATGGGTACACGTGATGCTCCTTAGCTTGTAATGGGGTTATATCTTCCAAATCCCACTGTAAGTTCAAAATATCCTAAGTTGAATTTAAGCCTTTACTTCATCCAGCCTACTGAACATCATAGCTTAACAACACAGCACACTGTAGATCAGTTGTGGTGAACCTATGGCACAAGTTTCACAGCATCCTGTTTCTTATCATTGAAATCTCTAAATGGTTCACTGTCATTGCTTGCTGTAGACCATCAGTGTCCCCTTGTGACTGCTGGGCTAACTAGGACCCCTGCTCACTGGCACTGTCTAGCATCAAGAGAAAGGATCACAGCACCTACCCTAGGGAAGATCAAAATTCAAAGTGTAGTTTCTACTGAATGTGTTTGCACCACTGTAAATTTAAAAATCATAAGTTAAACCACCATACATTAGGAATTATGTTTAAATAGTAAAAACTCAAACCCCATCAAGGGGTTGGAGGTGTCATTCAGTGGTGCAGTGCATGCTTAGCATGTGTGAGACCTGGGTTCAACTCCAATACTGGAAAAGCAAAAAACACAAGACTCCTCAAATAGCTTACTTATTATTTGTGCATTTTATTCTGTGAAATGTATTGTTTAAAAACTTGTAGATTTGGAGGGGAGAAATACTTTAAATTAAATTTTATGGTTCCCTAGAAGAGTATATAGATATTGAAGTCAAATTTTTGATATACCACAGATATTTTGCATTGATAATTTCCACAAGGTACCTGTAATGTGCTATGAATATGTCTGGATTATTATTCCAATTTTACACAAACTTTCAAAGAGGAATTTATTGTAGGAGAAAGAGCTCCTAACAGGCTTCTTATCCAATAGCAGATGTTAAGAGGTTGTATGGACAGTTACTTGGACAAGTGACTCAAACCCTCTGGATTTTAATTTCTTAATTTCTACAATGAGGAAGAATATAAAATTATAGCTTTATTTATCTTTTTTTTAATTGTTGATACCTGGAATCAAACTCAGCACTTTGTGCTTTCCAGGCCGGTACTTATGCCACTGAACTATATCCCTGGCCCTTTCATTCATCTTGGAAAACAGTTTTACTCTTAGGAAAAATTACAAAGATTTATGGTTATATCTTTATATCAAAACTACATCAAACGTCCTACTTTGTATTTGAATACTGGGACTTTGGACCACTCACTATGATCATTATTACTGCATAAAAAACTCACTCCATTTTATGGTGTTCTCTAAGACAGTGTGGTTTCCAGGAAGGCATTAGAGGAGGAAGACAGAGAGACCTGAGACCTGAATTTGTTTCATATGTTCTGCTAACTATGTCAAATTGTTTTTTAGTTTGGCTGTTTCAGAAACAACAGATCATTGCTAGACAATTTTAAGAGGATTCTGGGTGTTTCTGACATAAGTCTCATTGTCTGTAATCCTCAAACACTAAAGTATACACAGCATGGGAGGGCTTTTAATTTTTTGGGAAATCTGAGAAGCTCTTAGTTAAGACAGAAATTTCCTTAACTTACTACTTTATCAGGCTCTAGTTGTTTTTTCCAAAGGTATTCAATTTTTATTAAACTATACATACACACATGCAGATATACATATATATATATATATATTCTATATATATAGTCTATATGTATTCTATTTTTTATTTTATGGAAAAATAAGATTTCATAAGAAAATAACAATAGTTAATATGCTGTGTATCAGTATCTTCAAAGTGTTCTAGGTGTTTCTGAGCTTTGTTTTGATAGGAGTCTTGAGTCATATTTCCCAATGAAGTCAGTGGCTCCTGTGAAAACAGAGAGGATATTTTCTGATGAATGGAGAGATAATTACCACAAATCCTGGAGCCTCTAGTAGTGACTGGCTTTAGATGTTGCCCTTTCTCTACCAAGATCTCACTAAGTCAATTCAGTTTTGGGTCTTAGCCTCTAACCTCTAAGTCTGATCTCACAGCCAATGCAATGCATTCTTGATACAACACAACTTAGAAGCTTTTTTGAATTTATTTATTTTTTGTAATAATTAATACATTGCATATTATTGTCTTCATCATAATTGTTCTTAGTACAAGATGCAGACATGATTTCTGTACCTGTGATATTTACATCACAAGTACAGATCTTTCTTTTCATTGCACAAAGAGAAAGTAGCTGTATGTTTACTCCAATAGTCCATAACAACAGTGAATTCTCAGCTCATCTGGCATTATCAGAAGCTGTTGACTTGAGCCTTTTACACCTCAGCATATTAATGTGGCTTTCCTTTTCATACCTCATGATTAGACTTTTCTGCTGGATGGTTAAGACCAAGATAAAGCAAGACCTATGTTAGAAAAAAAAATGTAACTTTTGTATCTGACAAGGTCAGTCAGGTCCTCTCAGGATTTACCCTGAAATCACGTACTGCGGTGTGCAGAACTTTTCTCAGTGTCAGCCGTCTGGATGAATCACAGCCATTGCTTGACCAATTTGCTTTCCGTGGAAGCTTTCTGTGGAAAAAGGCTTTCTAATTTGTAACTTACAGTTTTATTTCATTGGCTCTATCAATGGTTGTTTGAAATTAAAGAAGAAATTCTGGGACTGGAGTTGCATGGTGCAAATCCAAGCTGTGCATGTCCTTTGTCTCTGACTGGCAGTCTGTGATATTCTGTGCATGCCATAGTTCGGAGCTTACACTGTGCTCTTCATGGTATGATTGTGATGATTATGTGGGACAGTGTGCATGCATGTGCTTTGTAAACTCTAGAGCTCCATAAATGCCAGGCTTTGGTCTTATTTCTAATGCCTTATGATGAACTTCAAAGTTTTAACCAACTTACTCTGGGTATATGGTCAACCACTGTGGCTCAAACCAGAACGTGAGGCATTGCCTATCTGTTGACTCCTTTTGAGTGTTACTGTGTTTATGGCTTTATGATTTAGCACCACATAGGATGAAGTAGTTTTTGCACCATCCCCCACATGCTTGGTTAAAGAACTAAATGCAGACAAGTGTTGAGTGGACTCCATTTCCCACATGATGTATGTGGGGTCATGGTGACTATGAGTAACACAGCTATAAATGGGTTGTGACCATGCGTAAACATCACATGTTCCTCACCCCGGACTTAGGGTGACACAAGAAAGATATTTGGTATACACCATCCCTATACCAGCCAAAGCGTGCCTTGCTCAAAGGTGAATTAGAGGTTATGCTTCTGCTTTCATTTATTTCTAATTTGGGGACAAAAGATATGTGTGGTTCCTGATGAGTGACTTCTTAGCAAGGTGCCTCACTGTCCACATCATTCTTACCATGTCCCCTACAGAAGGGCAGGACATGGGAGAATAGCTGACAGTTGTTGTCTAGGCAGCAAAGCAGCATGGCCTTGGACAGTGCCCAACACACATGCATTCCAACACCCTGACAAACAAGTGTACTTTACAGCACAGGCAATTTTAGCTCTGGATCTCTTCCCATTGATTCCCATTTCTACACTGAAGCCCTGATACAGAGTGAGGATTCCAGGTCTCTGGGCTCCTGAATTGGTCCCATCCAGACATTCCCAGAATGTGCTGAGTCCCATGAGGCCAGAGATGGAGAGACCTTGTCTTCCAAGGCATTATTGTCTAGGAGTGACAATATCTGACCCTGTTGATTAGCAGATTCCTGTGCCCAGCTCAATGATCCCTCTCAAATTCTACTGAAACCTGGGAGGGAAATGGGAGCTAGGGGGACAGGGTGATCTGTAGGACAACTACAGTGCTTCCTCTGTTTCATCTGCTGCCTCTTGCCTAACTCCTTCTGCAGAAAAGAATCAGTTCCACTTTCTAGACTGAGTGAAGTAACTGCAAAGTCCCTGGTACAGTGCCTGACACATAGTGGGTATTCAAAACTGGGACTGTCAGCACCAACTCTTTCTCTACCCCCACCTGAAGCATGGACTGGCAGCAATAGCCCAACATCTCCCTCTTGAACCAGCCCATTGTAGCCTCTCTTGAGACTCACAGGCATAGTGGATAGAGGGAAAGAGCCGAGACCCTCTAGATTTAGGGTCAATATATTGTATTTCTCAGAATAGCCAAAGTTTTACATACCTGAGACAGAAATATGGTGATCAGAGTCAACATCAAGCCTGTTAGAAAACGAGTTTCCATTTTTGGGTTGCAGATATCGCTTAACAATCTGGATAGTTCTTGGAGAGAAATCACACCTTACAGAATGGGCTTTAGTGACAATTTGCTATGGATCATCACCCCTTAATGCCACTCAGCGAAACCCAAGGAATGTCTTGGCTTCAAGGGCAGTTTGCCACGGGCCTCTCACTTGGCCAGAGAGACTGGGTGTAGGTCATTCAGATAAGTAGCCACAGAATCAAAATGAATACAACATAGCCTAGGCACAATGGGACTGTGGCTAGGCGAGGGTCAGGGGCAGAATTGACAGCCCAGTGCTTGATTGCATCTATGGCCCCTTGCTAATTCCTGATGCCTCACATTGAAGAATATGGCTTTGACTCTAAATCCTGTGACCCAAATTATCAGACTCAGGTCCCCTCTATGTGTCAGGCACTGTGATAGACAATGAGATGTCAAAACAAATAGGGTATCTTCATACCTTTCAGAAGGTCACAGCCTAGTGGGCAGAGAAGCTAGGGCAGGAAACACAACAGAAATGAGGGGATGAATCCAAGCAGGTAATTCAATTAATGATGTTACATGGAAAGCACTGGGGAGATATGATGTCAGTAAAAAGTTATAAGTGAAGTTAAAAAGGTATAAGCAAAGAAAGGCAGCCCAATAGTTCTTTCAGGTTATAGAAGCAGTGTGTATATGGTCCAGTGAACTCAGAGTACAGGTATATGGAAGACAGTGGGCAGCAAGGCTACTGGCATTGTGAGTCAGGATCAGGCTATGAAATTTCTGCTCAGTGCTAGACATCTCATCCAGAAACCCTGGGTGGCGAGGAATTGTATCTTACTTCTTCCTGGTGACTGTAATGGACCAAAAGTTGGTGAATTCTAAAACAAATAGCTAGTTAAATATTCATTAACAGATGATTATGTAGAGAAAATAAATGCAATGGAATACAATGGAATATTCTTCAGTCCTGAAAAAAGGAAATTCTGCACTACATGACAACAGGAATTCATCTGGAGGATGATTTGCAAAGTGACTAGACTAGAAATAGAAAGAGAAATGCTACATGAGGTAGCTAAAATAGTCACTCAAAGAATTAAAGAGTAGAGTGGTGGTTTCCAGGGACTGGAGGACGAAGGAAATGCACAATAACATATCAGTGAGTATGAAGTTTCAGTGAAATGAGACTAATAAGTTCTAGAAACCTGCTGTACTATTGTACCTAAAGTCAACAATAATGTATACTGAAAATTTTATTCAGAAGATAGATCCTATGTTATCTTTCTGTTATGATAAAATATAACAAAATAAAATAAAATAAGATAAAATGCTAAAGAAATACAGGAGGCTATCCCAACTGCTGTTGGTAGCATCTTAATTTCATAGCCATTACTATAGCTTCCTACCTTTCCTTCTCATCCAAAAACCATCCCAACCTTCCCCATTAGTGGAACAGGAAATGCCCCAGAGCCAGGAGCTCAGAATCTAGCTCTCCATGTATTGTCTATGAGACCTTGAGCTAGTCACTTTGTTTTTGGAAGCTCTGCGTGTTTTATCTCAACAATGAGTACAACACAGGCTGTATCACAGCAATGCTGTAATGTTCAATGACACAAGGGACTTCATGATCACTAAAGAAATATAGAAGAAAGTGAAGCTTTCTAAAAGAGCTGTTTTATAGATTACCCAGGCTTCCCTGGCCAGACCTGGATCCACGGTCCCTACCAGCTGTAAGACAGACTGAGAAATTGAGTATTTGGCTCACCAACCTTTGAAGTAGAGAAAATTAAGCCTTGTGAAGTGTACCAAGCTACAGTTTCTGCCCCAGCAAGGAGAGGTCCTATGTCTGGAGAGCTGTTTTCTTTTTTTTCCAGTCATTGGTGCATTCGTAGTGGAAAAATGAGTATTCCATGTCACAGAATAGATTTACATTACCAACATAAGTAAAACATGCCAAGAATGACACCAAATATAAATGAAAAACAAACGTGTCAATAATGCTTAAGAATCCATGAATTACAAGAGATTTTGAAAAGAAATGTGCTATGACCCCATAGCTATTGCTATATAACAAACCATCAAACCATCCCCCAAATCCAGTGGTTATAACAAGCATTTTTAAAATCCTAGTTCATGTGTTTGGGACTTAGCTGATCTTGGCTGGACTCTTATGAGCCTTCAGGTCACCAAAGGGCTTAGCACTAGATGAGACCTAGTTGGGGTACTTTATCCCATGTGTTTGTCACCTCCACCCTGATATCAGAAGTATAGCCTGAGCATATCCTCACCCCTATTACAGCAATGATAAAGTTATAAGAGTTCAAGCAAAAGCATGTGTTTTCCAAAGTGCAGGCTCAGAACAGGAACACTTTTACTTCTCCTTCACTCTGTTGGCCAACCTAAGTCATGTGATGAGACTCAGGCATGAGAAATTATACTTTACTTGCAATGGTAGGTCAACTACAAAGTTACGTGGCAGCAGGGGTGGATATAAATGGGGCTGAAAAATTGCAGCCATGAATGCAAATTTACATCAGGCACCAAAGAGCTTAGAACTCCTAACTTTAGCATTGCATTCTACTTGCCATAGACAGACCATTCTAATTTAATTTGTGAAAATGATATTTACCCAATTCAACTTACAACAATCATAATGATTTTAAGATGTTCCTAAAAATCAAACTATGATAAACCTAGACAATACTAAATCAAGTAAACTAAGCCAGACACAGTCAGACAAATCCTATAAGTTCTCACTTATATGTGAAATATAAAAATGTTTAGCTCACATAAGCATAGAGTAGAGTGGTAGTTACCATTCA
Source organism: Capromys pilorides (assembly GCA_004027915.1). Classification (NCBI taxonomy): domain Eukaryota; kingdom Metazoa; phylum Chordata; class Mammalia; order Rodentia; family Capromyidae; genus Capromys; species Capromys pilorides. Next base: position 33,484 of record PVKN010004396.1, read on the forward strand.
CTAGGGCAATGCAGAGATACTGGTTAGAAGATATAAAATTTCAGTTAGCCAGGAAGATATGTTCTGGTGATTCATTTTAAGAACACAGTGACTATAGTTAATAATAATGCATTCTATACTAGAAAATTGCTAAGCGAGTAGATCTTAATTTGTTTTCACCACAAATGTAAGTATGTGAAGAAATATA
>PVKN010004397.1:9131-33768 GCA_004027915.1 Capromys pilorides
CTAGACCAATAAGGCCAATTGAAAGGATAATGAGATTTTGGGGATCTGGTGTTTTAGCTCTGATGTGTAATCTTTCAAGCCCCAGGAAGTCATAGCCTCTATCTCAAGGCTCGATCCCAGCTGACACCGTGGAACATTGGCTCTTCGTCCTGTTATCAGGGAAACACGCGTGCCATCTTCAAAAATTACCACCAGCATCTCGGCTAGACCAATACACACCGCATAAGGCAAATTGAAAGTATAATGAGAAGTCCTAGCCAGCTCTATACATTTCAATACGAGGGCATAGGGTCAGGCTCAGTCAAAATGGAGACAGTTGCTCTTCTTTCAAGGAGAGCTGCTCAAGTGGTCCTCCACACAAGAGTATCTTTGGGAGTGCTCAACACATGTAAAATCTGATTGCTCTCAGAGGAGTGAGACAGTGGTTTTAATTTTTTGGCCTTTCCTGAATCTGCGTATGGAAATCTCCCACTCCTTCACAGCCTTCACAGCAGAGGATGAGGCTGGTACTATGAGCTCCACAGGCCCTTTGTTCTTTGCATTGCATCCACAGAAAGGAGAAAGAGTTGGCACGGTATAAAGTAGATGGCCACATAAGAAACATCCAGCAAGCCAGGAATGGTGGCACACAGCTGTGATTCAAGCACTTGGGACACTGAGGCAGAAGAATCGCTGAGAGTTTGAGACTAGCCAGCCTAGGCCCTACAGCAAGTTCCAGGCCAACCTGAACTACATTGTGAGATCCTGTTCGAAAACAACCCTCCCAAAACTACCCCCTCCCCTGAAAAAAGACCCAATGAAACACCCAGCAGTAGAAAGAAATGACATAGAGAACTTGTCCTACAATTTGCCATTCAGCCTAAAAAATGAGAGTGCACTTACTAGGCTCAGTTTAAGAAGTCATCATAGAACCTGAGCAAGGTGGTGGGCTATGCATGCACAGCTCCACGGTACCTCTGAGGGAGTGATGTGGAAGAGCTGCTCTTCACATACACATTTGCAGCCAGAGTCGACGGACAGTTTGTGTACCAGATGAATCCTGTTTCCACCGGTTCCTTAGCTGCATGACTCTGGCCAGACTACTGAGTTTGTCTGAATCTCAGTATCCTCCTCTTTGACCCAGGATGATGTGTGTGTGTGTGTGTGTGTATATGTGTGTGTGTGTGACAGGATTTCACTATACAGTTCAGGTTGGCCTTCAACTCATTTTGAAGCCCAGGCTGGCCACAAACTCACAGTGATGATCCTGCCTCAGCCTCCGCTTATGCTAGGAGTACAGGCATGCATCACCATACCTGGAAGGAATGACATTTGTAAAGGTTGAAGGTAGTGATATATGCTGCACCTTGCTGGGCACATAATATTCATCCCACCAGACATTAGTTCTCTTTGCATAGCCCCTCACAGCCAGGAATTTCCTCATGTGATACCTGAGGCCACGACTGTCCTATGGAGCTCTCTGATGAAGAAATATCTGTCCATTGCGGCTGTGGAACCTGTGAGATTGGAATTATTTAAACTTAAGTAGCTGCGTGTGCCTGGTGGTTGCTGTATTATCACGGCCCTAGTCATCACTCCTCTGTGGAGGTCTGCACAGAGAAAAGACTGTGTTAGGGCAAAGGTGTAAATAGATGTTTCCCAAGGCGCTAAGTGTTGTGTGTTCAGAGAAGCCAGAGTAATACTGGGAGGATGCAAGTCCTGCTGAGCCTGGCAAGGAGGGCCTTGTGGAGAGATAGTGGAGATGGCTGGCATTACTCTGACAGCAGCAACAGCAGCAGAAGCATGCTAGATACTTTGCAGATTCAGAGTTACTGTTTATTTTGGAAGCCAATTGTAAAATGAAAAGAAAGCAACAGGGCAGAATGAAAATTCAAATGTCTCTAATTAGGGGTTAGGGAGCCTGACAGGAGAAAGCCTGCACAGCTCCAGTAAAATGATGACAACAGTTTCCAAGATGATGGGGAGTGTTGGCTTATACAGTACTTTGAAAATAAGACTGAGGGCTGGGGAGAATAGCTCGGCAGTCTAAGCACCTCCCTGCCATGCACAGGGACCCATCCCCAGTCATGCATGCCATGCCGTCATGGGTGGAGGCACACACCTATAATCCAGGGCTGGGGAGGCTAAGACAAGAGGATCACTGCAAGTCCAAGCTGTGTAGCAAGACCCTGTACCAAATAAATGAATAAAAGATAAAAAATAAAAATTAAGAAAAAAATGAAAATAAGAGTGAGGGTTGGCACACCCCAGAGAGCTGGGTGCCTCCTGCAATAGAGCCCTGGGAATGAACAATTCTGTTTCCAGTGTATCTTATTTTATGTGGCAGCCTTTGAGAGCATCTGAATAGCATGCATAGAGAAATCAAAGGACATTAGGTTAAACTGTTCCACATTTTCAGTTAGGATTTTGGCTGCTGAGACTTCTCCTCTTCACCTGGGAGAGTGTGCTTTTCTTTGACATTTGAGCTCTTTTCCCCTGCTCTGATGTTTACCTCACTGCCCTTTTTACCTCCTCACTGAAGCAAAAAGAACAGAGCTTTGGCTAATTACTCTTAGATCAAATAATCCTGGTTATTGTAATTGGTCATTGTCCGAAAACACTGGGTTCTTCTTAGCCCTGAGGTTGCCTGGCGCAGCTTAGTTAGCTAACTATTCCCGGAATGTCTCTATTATCTGTTTTACTTTGCAAAAGAAACTAGGGATTTGTTGAAGGCTGGTAATAAAAGTCTGCCCTGGTCTGAGCTGGGCTGCATGGAGAGGGCCTGGGAAAGCATGACCTCTATGAATCAAGTCCCCTCCAACGGCCACTCAATGATGCTATTTGATTTCTCTGTGTCAGAGAATAATAAGCCCACTACCGTTTTCTTGTGGGCCAGCACTCCTGCGTTCTCAGGGCCTGGGGCAAGGTTCCAGGACACAAAGCAATTTTAATGGCCAAACTCACTGAAAGTAAAAAGGTTCATAGAGAAAAAAAACCTAACATGGTGGGGGGAGGGGCTTGCTCTGATAGAGCTGGTTCCAGCGGGCAAGAGAGCTCCCAGGCCAGGGTGCTGGGGGCTGTCTGCAGTGGAAGGAAGGAGGGCCCAGCCTCTCCCTGCCTGCACATAGCTCCCACTGCCGGGCTCACCTGTTCCATACGATCTGAAGTCTCTGAGGCTTGGGCATCAGGAACCATTCTGAAAAGCACATAGGCAAAAATTAAAAAACAAAAGCAACTCTTCAATCTGTGACCAGAAATATTATTAAAATTATAAATGCTCCCCTTGACTTGGGGCAAGAGGATTCAAGTTTTGGGTGAGTTAGCCAATGATTTTTAAGGCTCCTTTTCACTCCAAATTTTTATGATTCAGTGGGAGGGAGGTCGCCATCATGGGTTGATCTGTGTGTCCCTCGAATTTTTATGTTAAAGCCCTAGCTCCAAACACCTTGGAAGATAATGTTAAATGGAAACAAGTCCTGCCAGCTATAATTAGTTAAGATGTGATCCCTGGGCTTGGCAGAAATACAATTTGACTGACAATTGTATAGAAAGGGAAATTTTTGCCGGGTGTGGTGGCACACACCTGTAAGCCCAGCATTTCAGAGGCTGAGACAGGAGAATCGCTGCTAGTTCAAGGCCAACCTGAACTACAAAGTGAGCTTAAGGCCAGCCTGAACTGCATAGTGAGACCCTGTCTCAAAAAGACAAAAAAAAAAAGAAAAAGAAAAAGAAAGAAAGGGAAAATTTGGATACAAAAGTAGAGCGGTATCTGAGAATAGGATGTGTGGAGAAGCAAGGAGAACATAGCCATCTGTAGCCAGGAAGAAGGCCCTGGGACATGTCCCTCACCTTATCAGAAGGTTCTCAGACCCCTTTGTGCCAGACTTCCTAACCTGGCACTGTGAGGTGAAACATTTTTGTTGTTTAAACTGCTGCATTTATAGTACTTTGTCATGGCTGCTGAGACCAACTGATGCAGTCCAAATATTCACTCAAGTCAACAAACATCTATTTAACATGTAGTGTGTGCAGAGCATGTGCCAAGCACCAAGAGAAAACAAATCAAAAGAAACTCTCCTGCTCTTGCAGAGCTTACAATTCACTTGGGAGAACAAAGCACTTGCACAGGAAAAATCACGTGACAAATGGTGGGGCAAACTCACACAGACTCAAAAGTGGTAACAAGGAAGGGGGGCAAATTTTATATGCCTCTGGGTACAGATGGAAGCAATGCTAGACTTGAATAATCTAAAATGGGTAATAGCAGAAGTTATAATTTAATTTGGAGCATTCTATAATTTATTTTTAGCTACATGTGTTTTTATTCCTTTTGGTGTTGACACTAGCCCAATTAAAAACACAACGAAAGGTAAAATTCTTCGTTCTGGAAACAGTAAGGGCCACAAGAAGGACTGTGGAGGAAGCTAGCTGATGGTGTGCAGCAAATTTCTACTTTACTTGTCATTCAAATTGAGAAAAAAAGCACTTCACTCTCATTTAAAATGATATATCTGTTCTTATACTTTTTAAAGGCCTGAAATGTAGTCGTTTGCATTGTAAAAGTCTATTCTTCCAAGTACTATATGAATGGAACAAACCAAGACTGTTTACCACAGCTAAGAATTTAATTGTACTTGGGCCAAACATCATTCATGATGATGTTAACATTCACATTGGCATGTGCATAGGTAGACCTAGAAGACTACTCATGACATGGTGTTCATGTCATAAAGGCCTTACCTTCTATGCTTCTATGCCTATTTTCTCAAAAATAAGTTTAATAAAAAGTGTGTACAGTTGACTTTCTATACCTCATTGTTGCTCATTAATAGCTTTCCCATTCAAGGACTTGAATAAAACAACTTGCAAAGAACTTTTTAAAAACTCAGTTGGGCAATTATACTGACTATGTACAGATCATTTCCTTCTGTTATTATCTAAACAATAAAGTGTAACAACCACACACGTAGCATTTACATTGCAGTAGCGATTACAAGTGTCTTGAGGTGATGAAGAGGCATGCATACGGAAGGCTGTGCAGAGGCGACATGTAGATCCTACCCCACTTTACAGAAGTGAGCTGAGCATCTGCAGGGTTTGGTATCTGAGGGGATCCTGCAGCCGATCTCTACAGGTATGGACGGATGACAGCATTACTCTACAATCTCAAGAGCAAATTCCATTGAAAGCTGAATTTGTAGCGCCAAGAGCTGTAGAGTGAAAGGAGTAATCAAAGAAAGTAGCCTAAGCTGAGTTTCCAAGGTCAGATACAATTAAGTGTGAGCCACTCTGTTGGTGGTTTATAGTCCCAGGTGGGCACTAAGGCGGCTTTTGTAAGTGTAGGTTATTTACTCAGTATGATTGCATCTAATTTCAGAGTAACTTGTAAAGATAAGAATATCTGGCATTTGTTAATATGTTTACTTCCCAATTACTTTCTGTAGCCTATTTACAGTTCTTCCCTGGCCAAACAAAATTAAAATATTTTTTCATTTAGTCATAGCTCAATTTCTAGTCAACACAGTGAAATCCATTTCAATCCTCTTCTTTTTTTTTATTTTTATTTTTTATTATGGCTAGTTCAGCCTGCCTTAGGGGTGGGGCTGGTGCAGCATGTGGTGCTGGGGATCGAACCACGGTCCCTACAGTTGCCTAACTGCTTGCCTAAGCAGGTGCTTTAGACTGCTGAGCCATCTCACCAGCCCTCAGTCCTCTTCTGTTTTCTGTTTTTCTCTTCTTAGAGCTCTAAAAGCTGTGCTTGTTGGGCCACAGTATCTTCATACTGTTTCCAGGTTAAGTGTTGCTCCCAGAAGTTGAGCATTAGCTGCGTTAGTTAGCTGCGTTAGAGTACCGACTGTGGCTTTGGCTTTGCTGAAACTGCAAGTGCAACACTTCACCACTGTCGTCCTGGGCTTCTTCACCTCAAAGTCCATTCACCTAGCAAGGGCGCTGACATAATTCAACAGACAGTGACTGGAAAATACCCTTCTTCAGAGAATTAGGCAAAATAAATCCTGTTTGCTTTTCCTTCCTCTTTCTCCTCTAAAATCAATGGGCAGAACAATGTGTGGTGAGGCCTTTGGACCCTGGACTCAGCCTCTTCCCCACTGTGAAACTCCAAGATGTTGTCTAACCTCCCATGATCTGTTTTCCTATATTCCCACAGGGGATACCACAGTTCCCACCACACAGGATTGAGTAGCTGTCAGAAAGTCTGGTGTACCTTGCTTCTCTCAGCTGTTCCTGCTTTGTTCTGCTTTACTTTTTTGAGACAGGGCCTGGCCTTGAACTCACTATATGGCCTGGGCTGGTCTGGAACTCATGGTAATCTTCCTGCCTCAGCTTCTCTCAAGTATTGGGATTATAGGCTGTGCCAACACACCCAGTTTGTGTGCTCTTTAGAAAGCTTCCATAACTGTCTCCTTCTGCTGAAGTTCTACCTCGTTCCAAGATCCTATTCTGATAAACCTAACCTGACTTCTTTTGGATCCTGACTGTGAGCCAGATGTGTGTTTCTTGAGTGTGTGGTGTAGTAACATGAACACAAGCCCAGACTGAAATCACCTTTCTGTAGCTTAGGATCTTTGGGGCTGTGGGGGAAAATTGTTTAACCTCTCTCCTTAAGTAACTGAGAAAGTTTCCAAATCTATGAAATGGGTATTCTTTCCAACTGCTGAAAGGAATAAGTACAAAAGCAAGTGGTATGTAGTAAGGGGCTCAAAAAATGTTAGTCCTTTTTTCCTTCTTATTCTCAGCCCTTGTCTTGCACATGGGAGCATATTAGTCTCACCTGGGGAGCTTTTAAAAGCAAGGCAGCCCTGGCTCCACCCCCTAGAGAGTCTGATTTAACTAGTCTGGGAGGGTTCAGGCACTGGTAAGTTGTTGTGTTATTATGTTTTTAATGGCCTCCAGATGTTTCTAGTGCTGGCAGGGTCTAACACTCACCAGCAACTCGACATGCTTCCCTGAGCCTCATTTCCTCATCTGTGACAACTCAAGTTGTGAAAATTCCATCAATCAGTGTAGATAAAAATTGCAGAGCCCAATGTCTAATACTTAATAGGTTACTCCAAGATGTGAAACAGGAAGTTGACAAGTGAGAAATCAGCTTTCATAAATTCTACCAGAAAAGGATGATCCTGCCTCAAGGCCCAGGAGGGGCAGCATTTTCAGCTTGAGGCTGTGCACACTGATGGTGCTGCCTCTTCCCAAATCTATTTTGTAGCTACGTTTAGCGGGGATGGAACCATATATGTAGCCAGGTCAGTCCAAAGCCTCTGGGAAGCCAGCTAAAGCCCAATGCCTATTTATGGCCTATCCTCCCACTCTTATGCAGATAACCTGATTCTCAATGACCTTGCCTCTCCTCCATTGATTTTTCCCAGTAGTTAAGCTACAAACGATCAATGAGAGAATGATCCCTAAGCAGATAGGCATTTTACATAGCACCATTTCAAGAACAGTCTGTTTCTCTGGCTTCAATAGCCTCCAAAAATAATAGGTCTGGAGGTAGCTTGTTTCCCTTCTTCTTCCAAAGATGTTAGTAAATCATTAGACCAGATTTTCTTCCATCTCCTCCCTCCGCAGTTCTCTTTGAAAGAGTTTTCATTTAAGTGCAATTGGAATTCCAGGCAGGAAAAGCAAAGTAAGTTGCAAAAGGAAACTAAAAAAGCTGATGATTTAAATTTCCGAACTAAATGGAATAAAATTAAAATGAGGGGAAAGCTAATGCTTCTAAAGTAAAAATGGTCCATTTTTCATGGACGTTTAATGGTGCCTATTTCACAACTGACTCAAATATGGAAACCTTAGTACAGATACACTGATTGATTGACAGCACATCAGTGGAACATTTCAGTCTCAGTTCAAGGTAAAACATTTTTTTGTTACTATAGCCCTGCTACAATGACCCTAAGGTTATCTTATAGTTTGGTCTACTCAACTACACTTCTGGAATTTCCTGAATATAATTCATTCTTGAGATACCACATATTTAAATAGTTGATACTGTTCTCTGCCTTATTTGACTATCTCAAGCAGTAATTTTAAAAGTGCACTGCAAAAATCTGTAGCTCTTTTCTTCTGACCTGCATTCACCTTCCCCCACTGCAGACACACACTCATACCCTCCTCACTGCGGCGGCAGCGAATGCCTTCCTCTTTCTTGTGAACTGGCTTGGAGGCTTCCTGATTCTTTGGCTCTAGGAGTCTTTACAGGCTGTGGAACCCTCCTTGAGCACCGTCAGGGCTCTAGAAATGAAGGTGACAGTCAATTTGTCACTGAGGCTGGCCTGCTAACTCACGTGTGTAGCTCATTGCTTTTGCATTCCTGCATCAAAACCTTCTATGATTCTGAGGTAACCACACCCCATCCTTTGTGCAGTTGGAATTCTAGGCAAGAAAAGCAAAGAAGTTGCAAAAGGAAACTAGAAAAGCAAACAATTATCCAGGCCTGGTGGCACATGCCTGTAATCCCAGCACTTGGGAGGCTGAGGTAGGAGGAGCCATGTGAGTTCGAGATGAGCCTAGGCTACAAAAGTGAGCTCAAGGCCAGCCTGAACTGCATAGCCAGACCCTGTCTCAAAAAGACAAAAGAAAAAAAAAAAAAAAAAGCAGATGATTTAAATGTTCAAACTAAATGGAATAAAATTAAAATGAGGGCAGAGTTAATGCTTCTAAAATAAAAATGGTCCATTTTTCATAAATGTTTGAAACCATTCCTGAGGTGTTGGGAGAGGAAGAAAAGGTAGGGCCCTGTTCCTGATAGATGGAAAAGATGGAGAGAAGAGGCAGTTCTTTCCTCTCAGGGCAATGAAGTGGATAGCACCTGTCGTTACACCCTATGGGGTTTCAGCTAGAGCATGTTCTTCACTGTTTATGATATTAAGTATCACACCTTTTTGGGGGTGGAGTGCTAGAAACTGAACCCAGGGCCTTGTACACGCTAGGCAAGTGCTCTACCACTGAGCTACATCCCAGCCCACAATGCACAATGCAGCATTTGACTCGTGTCAATCCTCTCCAGGCTCCACAAGTATCTCAGGGCCACCACATGTAGTAATTGTCCACCACTGAGAACAGACACAGTACCTGGCCTTCCCGCGGCAAGCTTATGACTGCAGGATTTTCATGCTGCTATTACCTGCTGGTGCTATCATCTTCCATACTAGCTGGTGCTAGTATCTTTAGCCCCTCTAGCTGTTTCTTCTTCACTTTCAAGTGGTCCTTTTTCTCTACCTAGGGTATTTACTGGTTCCACACACAGGGTTCCATCATGGTCTTCTGTCTTCTCACCTTCACTATGGGGGCAATTGAATTCACACTAGAAGCTTTAAGTATACTTTATACAAATGTTCTCCAGTTCTGTATTTCTATATGGGACACTGGTAATCATAGACTTATACTTCTAATGACTTTTTAATATATCTCAAAATGGCTCAAAATGTTGAAATCTTCTTTTTCTTGGTGGTACTGGGGATTGAACTCAGGGCCACGTGTATGCTAGCTATACACTCTATCACTAGCTATATCCTCAGTCCAAAAATGTTGAAATCTTATATTCATTACCTTCTGTAAATTGGTTCTTTCCCTTGTTTTATTTTCTGTTCCAGTCAATGGTGCTATCTTTCTTTCATACATGGCACAGCATTCTCACCCATGGGGACATCTGATCATTACAATCTCCCATTCATTCTATCTCCTGAATGCTTTTTAGATTTGTTTCCTCTTCCCCTTATTCATTATCACTGCTGTGGAGGGAAAAGACATTATATTTGTCTTCTAGAATCTAGAACATTGCCCATTATTTCTGGTCTGGCTTATCACCAACTCAATTCCAGTAGTCTTCTGAGAATATTTTTCTAAAAGCTAGATCTTGGCCTCTCATTTCCCTGCTACAAATCATCAGATGCCTTCTTTTTGCAGAGAGGTCAAAATCTAAATCTTTAGGGTGATTGCTAGGCCTGGGTAATACTATCCTTGTCTACCCATGCAATTTAATGGCCTGGGATGGGCTTCCACCAGTCAGCACTCTAGCACCCTGAGCAGCCAGTTTGCTTGGTACTGTACTATGCACACCTGTTTTCCTGTCCTTCTGTGTCTGATCCCTTTGGCCATATCATCCTTCTCCTTTTGCCCACCTGGAGAGGACCGTCTTTTTCCAGTCACCTTTTTGTGTCACTGTGGAAGCCCAGCTTATGTCTGTCTCACAATAACTTCCCAGTTCTCCAGACTGAGGGGTCTTTTCCCAGATTCCTAAAGGTCCCTGGGGATGGTGCTCTAACATTCTTTCCACATGTCCAATCGACTCATTTCTCACTCTAGGTTATAATACTTGATGGCAGGAATCTATGCTATGTTTCTTTTTTATTCTTCCAAATTTGTTGGATGGATGACAAAAGTTGATGTTTGTATAAAAGATAGAAATAGAATTATTAAGTGTTCTTCATATGAGCCCACTTGCTTAACAAGCTATCTGCTTCATACGGGGATTGGAGGAGGTGGAGGAGGCTCTGGTTTGAGCCAGGTCAATGACATTTGACAGGTGAGTCTCTTTTCTCCTGGAACTGGGGAGGAACCCAGCGAGGTTTTACTTTGCTTGTATTTTTTGACATTTAGTCATATTTAATTACTTATCTTAATTGACAAATAAGAATGTATATATGAATGAGGTTTTATATTGAAAAGAAATATTGTTGCCTGCTTTCACTTGCCAGTTTTTGTAATCTTAACTATTTTAAGATCATCTACTTGCCTTCCATAAAAACTAATAATTGCCACCAAAAAAAGATGAGAAAACTAAAAATGTAGAAACTAGAAGAAACTATTAATGAAGATCAAAGTGGCCTATGTATCTAAATTAATTTCCCTAACTGAAGTAGGGGATGGGTTAATAAAGACGTTAATAGGAACTCCCCAGGAGCTTTCAGCAGTGCTCCAGAAGCAAACTCATAATGAGCCCAGGCTCTGTGCACAGGGTCAGTGAATGCCGATGGCTTCATTAGCCATGGCAAGGAAGGGCTGCTGGAGTCCCAGGCTAGGACTGCACTCATATTACATTCCATAACTGGCAGCCAAGCTCATAGGTTCACAGATAAAGTTGGGAAAGATATGATCATCTGGAAGTAGACTTGGAAAACTGTCTTACCTGGTCCCTCCCTACAGCAGGGCCTTGTTTTAGTTACCAAATCTTTCCATTGCCATTTGATAGTGGGATCCTATGAGCACTGTTTAGAGTCTAATGGGTCTGGATACTCAGGGTCCCTTGCTGACTGGTGACCCTGGGCTAGATATACTTCTATACTTATGAAGTGTGGATGATTACAATGTCTCTTTCAGATAGGGCAATTATGAATCAAAGTAAAATAAATGCATGCAATCAAAGAGCCCCTCATAGTTAGTGCTCAAGATAGTAGTTATTATTACTGAGCAGTAATTATAACTTGTATGTTCTTTCCTGGCAAAGCAAAGAGAACAAGAATTATTATATCCTACAGGGTACAGTTAGAACAAGTTTTCTAACTTCTTGTCATCGATCTCACTTCCCACATATCTACTGACTACCTCCTACGTGCCATTTAGGGGGACATGTAAAGTACTAGGAGCACTAAAGAGGTCAAGCTTGCTCTACAGAAGACTCTAGCTCTCTTTCCACTGTATTTGAAATTAGCAATGAAAACACTAACACTGCCAGTAATCTGGTGGCCCTTACTAAATATTCATTACATGGAAGGCAGATAACAAAGGTTCTCTGTGGAAAGACCCTGTGGGCAGAGTGGACAGACATCTTGAGGAAGGTCAGGTGCAGGCAGCAGATCGGACTCTGAGCTACACAGGACCCTCCTTATAGCTCGTCATGGCAGACCTCATCAGCAAGTGTTTGAAAACTGCGAGTTAATTCTTACACCATAGGAATTAAGGCAAAGTAAGCAAAACCAGCAGCCAGCTCTAGTGGTAGGAAGTATGCCTGACATCTAGAAGAAGGCAGGGACTTCTATGGAGCTAATAAAGAAACAGAGGAGTTTGCGCCATGTTACCTCACTGAGTAGATGAACTTCCACACTGTGATAAACTGAATGGCACCCTACATTCTGGGCACCTGCTAACTTACTTAGGCACCACAGCAGATAGTTCAATAACTTAGTTGCTATCTCAGGCACCACCTACAAGATGAGAGAGGGATGAGACACTATTGATGCAAAAAGAACACGGTTTGGGTGCAGATTTGACCCATTTCCAATCAGAAAATGTTTCTCTGAGACCTGGAAGAAAAATCTGTTTCCTCAGAGAAGTAGGACTATGCCTTCCAGCTCTGACTTTGGCAAGCAGGAGTAGGGATTAGCAGTTGTGTATATTAGTCACATACACATTGCTACATTCTATGTGTACTGTTGCATATGTACATAGGTATGTCTACTACCTGGAATAGAGAGAATTTTTTTTTTGAAAGAGGCTCTTACTATGTGTTCCAGGCTGACCTTGAACTCACTATGTAGGCCTCAAACTCACAGCAATCCTGCCTTAGCCTCCCAAGTACTGGGATTAATACATGTACATCATCATGCCTGGCTTTGAGAATACTTTTTAAGTGATAGAATTTCTCCCATTCTGCAGATTAGAGAACTGGAAATAAGTAACTTCCTCAGGTTCTCCCAGTTGGTACAATTTGCCATTCCCTATAAGAGTTGACGTCCTTCGTTAGCGCTCATGGATATCTTGCCTCCTCATCAAGCCACTGAGTGACTCCTTGGCTAATAATCCATGTGACCATGCTGATGTCAGAGTGAAGATTCAGTCTTTGATGGTATTTACAGCAAACATGCAGAGAATTGACCAGAACCCTCTGAACCCAAAGCATCATGGCTTCCCTACTGCTCCAGTGGAGTCCAAGATTATTCTAGATTTTAATCTCTATCTCTTCCATAGTGGCATCAAATGCAATGAAATTTACACCCTGGATTTCAAGTCAAAATAAATCACTGCAAGAAGGCAGGGAGGCCCCACTGCCATGTGATGTCAGGATTCCATCCCTGTTATTTCTTGGTTCCATCTGGTGGACAAGAGGTGCAAAAGCAAGCATTCCCGAAAACAATGGGGCGTGGGCAGGATCCATAGTCCTGTTGCTTACAGCGCATCTGACTCTGGACCCTGCTGGGCTTTTTGTTGTTTTCTGGCTTTTGATTTTCTCTAAGTTGCTTCACTGGAAAAACCTCCTGTGTACGATAGTCTTTGCTGAAACTCCAAGAATCAGGATAATCCCAGATGCTTCCCTGAAGCTGAGCTCGTGTCACAAATCAGGCATGATTTTCAGCAGATATTTCTTTAAAAGTCTGAACGCCTCTGTGGACTCTTATTTTCCTCTCTATGGGAACAAGCATCAAAGAGACGGGAGTAAAATGCTTTGCATGCACATCGGGAACTAATTGCCAATTTGGCAAAATGCATTGACTAATATCATGCGCTGTTATTTCTAAATCCTCTCCTGTCCTTGACCCCCAGTATCTAGATGTAAACTTGGAACCATTAGTGGAGAAGGATGAAGTCTTATGGTGCCTCAAATGGAATTGAGAGGGATTTAAACTCAGTGCTTTTGAGTGTGGTGAAATGAACTCAGCGGTACATTAATGCTAGGATTTGAGCTCACACAGCATGAGTGCTTTCAAAATTCCTGTTTAAGGAAGCAAACAGAGCCACGACAGGCCCTTTCAGGGGAGCAAAGAGAGTTGGATGAAACAATCAATGACACATTAAAAACCACAACTGGGCTGCAATCATGTGGGCAGAAAAAAAGTTTCTCCTTATCATGGGATCTTTGCATCTAATGAGATGGTGACTGGACAACCTCCCGAGGAGTATGGGCTCTGTTTATGTTAGCCAAGACATGTCTAAATATTTAGCTGATTCTCCAAAAGCCCTATGCAATTCCACAGCTAATTGGTCTCAAGGTAAAATCTTATCTGCTTTCAATTGCCATCAGAAAATTTACTTAAAGGGTATTTGGTAAAGAGAAATCAGAAAATGTTATGATTAAAAGCACAGATGTTTAATATTTTCCCTCTGAAAATGAACTATTTTTACTGCTCTTCAAATACTGCCAACACATTGCCAGTTTGTCTGTACTGGTTCTAAACAGTTTTCCGCTTCTTATATAGGCTGTATTCTTATTTGTTTCAGTAGTGAAACCCACACAATATGTTTTTGCGCCTCCACTGTTTACTTGATCCCAAGCTGCTTGAGACTGAGAGGGGAATGACCCTGAAGAAATTTGGTAAAAATGCCTAGAAGGCCCTGCAGTTTAAATTCACACTCCAGTCTGTGTTACCGGCTTTTAGGTGAACATCTGGTTTGTTCTAAACTTCCGTGATCTTCTGAGCCATAAACCCAGCATGTTCCAGAGGGCATCAAGTAGAGCTTTAACCTTTTCAAACTCACTGATAGTGGAATCCCCAGCGTGCCGATCTTTATTGTTGCTTCCGGTGGATGCTTATGAAGGATCACCAAAATTTCTCCCCTCCTCCATGGCAGGAAGCCAGTATAGCTCCAGTTTCCCGCCAGTTTGATTAATGGGTCTTGGCTAATTGTGTGAAAGATGGCAGTCATTTAGCAAGTGTGACCAGTTTATTGTTCAACCAATCAGGGCACCTCGGTTAGCATGTGAAAAAGGGGTGTGTTGCAGGGGGAGGGTGAGTGTTCTGGCGGCTGAGTCAAAAGAGGAGTATTTTAGGGGGTCACAGAACAACACCCACTTCTTTGAGGGGACGTTACTATGCTCTACTAAACCTGTAAACCTTGTGCTCAAAGCACTTTTTTCCTCCTCTTTTTTCAAGATTTTTTTCCCCATGGTACAAGCAGACAAGACACTGGCTATTCTGCAGATGGAGTTCACGTCCCAGGGTTTTTAATATTTCACTTTTATATTTCTGTTCGAGAATGATCCTGCTGAGAGTCTGGGCTCCTCAGAACCCCCTCACTGACACGTGGATATATTGATCTGAAAGCTATCCCAGGAGAAAAGATTAAACAAAAAAAGATCTACTTTTCAAAGCCTACTTCTCAATCTGCCCACATCAAAATAAGACAACTGGCCCTTTGAAGTAAAGGACAGAATTCTCAGTCAGCTTGCTTAAAGTGGGGAATGGGCCAAACATAAGGGAAGAAGGAAGGAAGACAAGAATGAAGAAGCTGGTTTCTAAAATGACACCTGCTCTCTCACCTTGCCAGATCTGGTCAGGTACAAGAGTCTGTGCTGATGGCGAGAACCCCTAGTAGCCTACAAGAGCCCCTAGAATAGGTGAGTGGCAGGGAAACATTCCACCTGAGTCAGTACCTCGGTGAGCTTTTTAAAAACTTGCACATAAATTGCATAGGATCTGTAGTGTCCGTTGGACAAATCTAGACCAGCATAAAATGGTAGCGTGCATAGGGATGAACGCAGGATTGTTCTCCCAAGTTCAGAGCAACTGAGCTCTCCCAAAATTGTACTGGGTGAAGAATACATAAGAGACTCAAATAACGCAACAGTATAAAAACAAATCATCTAATTATTAAGAAAGGAGCCAATGACCAGACTGGACATCTCTCATAAAAAGATACAAATAATCAACAGGCACACAAAACATGCTCAAAATCTCTAAGCATTAGGAAAATGCAAATCAAATCCATAATGAGACCTAACTAAGTTAAGATGGCTATTATAAAAAAGACAAAAAAATAACAAATGCTGGGCAAGATGTAGAGAATGGCGAACTTTCACATTACTGATGCGAATGGATGGGTATAAATTAGTTTAGCCATTATGAAAAAAAGTATGGAAGTTTCTCAAAAAAGTAGAAATAAAATTGCCTTATGAGCCTGCAATCTTATAAATGGATATATATCCAAAGGAACTGAAATCACTGTGTCAGAGACCATGGTATTTGCATGTTTATTTCAGTACTACTGATAGTAGCAAGATGGGAAATCCACCTCGGTGTTCACTGACAGATGACTGGATAAAGAAAAGGTAATAGATATACAGGGTGGAAAAGCATTTAGTCATAAAGATAAATGAGATCTTGTCATGTGCAGCAACATGGATGGAACTGGAGGATGATATGTTAAATGAAATAGGTCAGGCACAAAAAGAGAAATGGTATGCTTATAAGTTTTCATTTACATGTGGGACCTAAAAACTTGATCTCGTAGAAAGGGAATTGAATAGCCATTATCAGAGCCTGCGAATGGTATGGGAAAGAAAGGATTGGGGAGAGAGAGGTTAATGGGTACAGGGATAGAGCTGTGTGGTTTTAATGAATGTTCTATAGCACAGCAGGATAACTATGGTTGGCAATATTTGAGTATTTTAAAATAGCCAAGAGGATTTTTTTAATGTTTTAACACAAAGGAAAGAGAATGTTTGAGGTGATTGGTATGCCAATTGCTCTGATCACACATTGTACATATGTACTGAAATGTTACTATTGGGCAGACCAGATAGCTCACTGGATTAAAGCACCTGCTTAGGTAGATGCAGGGACCAGGGTTATCCCCAGTGCGCTGTGCCAGTCCACCCCTGGGGCATGCTGAGACAGCAAACAGGAGCACTACTATGAGTCCAATCTATGTACTGAGACCCTGTAGAACCTGTAGTAATTTATTTATTTGTTTATTTATGGTATGGCCAGCTCAGCCTGCCCTGGGGGTGGGGCTGGCACAGCATGTGGTGCCAGGGATCGAACTGAGATCCTTGCAGTTGTCTAAGCTTTCCTAAGCAGGTGCTTTCGACTGCTGAACTATTTCGCTGGCCTCCAAACCCGTACTAAATACATTTTAAAAAGTCATTCTGTAGCCTGTAAATATAGACAATTATTATGCATTAATTAGAAACAAAATACATTTTAAAAATTGAGCAGGCTGACTTTAAAGCTGAAGAGCTCTTACTACAATTTGGAATGAAAAGAAAGCAACTGAAATCTTGTTCCGAATGGTGTTAACACAGTTCTTATCTGTGACAACATGTTTCTGGCTCCCATCTCCTCTTCAGTTTCCCTTAAATTCTTGGAATTCAAGCATGTGAAAACAGCAGCAGCAAGTCAGGAATGGGGTATTGCATGGGGGACTCCAGAGGGACTTATGAATTCATAAGGGGACGTTCCTGGGCAGATCATTTTTTTTTTTTTTGGCTTTTTGAGACAGAGTCTCTCCATATAGTTCAGGCTGGCCTTGAGCTCATTTTATAGCCCAGGCTGGTCTTGAACTCCAATAATTCTCTAAGGTTACAACTCCTTTCCTTCAAGAAGCTCAACCTGGCCCACAGCCACAAGTTTCCCAAGCCCATGGAAGCCAAGATCACAAAAGAGAACTGCTGTCAAGGAGAACCAGTGAGAGAAAGTGGACAAATGAATCAAACTCAAGCTCTAGTGATATGAGAAGGTGCAACATCCATCTGTGTAGCACAGCACCATGTATGACTGGCAGACAGTAGGTGCTTACATTTTTTTTTTTTGACTCATCTGAATTAAACTGAGCCCTTACTAGAAAAAACAACAACAACAACAAAAAAAAAAAAAAACAATGCAAAGTATGAGCCATCTTGATTGAACCTGGAGAATTTTTCTTCATAAGTAGAAATTTGCACATGACTTTGACCTCACAACAAAATGAAAAATGTGACATATTTTTCTTTGTTTTATTAGGGCTTAGTTCTTTTATTTAATGTAGAATCTGACAGGGGAAGCTGTTTGGTCATGTTTTTACCGCTGTTGTTCTCACCAATACATTTTGTATTAAGGATCTGCATTTATTACCTGCACCAACCTAAAACCAAAATGTTTGAAGTATGGGAAAGAAATGTCATAGCTCACCATGTTAACAGTGTACTGACATGATCCAAAATGTTTTCTGTGACTCCCTTATGTCCATGATAGCAAGCTGAGGAAAGGAAAGGGGGGCCCATTTCCATCATAATGGAGAGAAGAGTGCACAGAAAGAACAGGCAGGAAGCCTTGGTAACTTGAGACAGGAGTTCCTACACAAGGGACTGTGGGCTCCACAAACAGCTTTTACTTTTTCCCTAGATGTTGCAAGAACAGGAAAAAGGCACTTCTAAGTCCTATGGCCAGAGTGGCATTTTTCTTAAGTATTGAACTCTAGCAAAATAGAAATAGTAAACACTTGTAAGTGAACTAAGGTGATTTAACAGTGGAAACGATCAATTATAAAGCATTGAAAGGAGTTTGCAGTTAGTCTTGTAGCTCTCTGTTGGGGTTTCTATAAACTTGGTCAGTTCAAGATGTCTGATTCCTCCTATGTATAGCTGTTTGAGTAAGAGCAATAAATACTGGGCTTAAAAAAGGGACTCCCCCACAGCCAGTGGCCTTCATTTTTTTTTTACATTTTTAATCTTCTTACAAATTCTTCTCATGAAACCCTTGCAGAATTTCATCATACAAAATATTGTAATGGCAATAATTTGAGAAGATTTGGGATTTAGTAATAGGATGATACAAGGATATAAAAAGTAGACAGTCTGACTTTGGCCCTTAGCCCTTCAAGATCAACGAGGACTCAGGACATAAGAGAACCTGTACTGTAATATCCTATAACTCAGTGGTGTCCCAAATTTTCCATTTAAGGGGATTATGGGGCCACAGAGGTAAGGGATCAATGATGTATAGTGTGCCTAAGGAGAGTCACATAGAGAGAAAACATTCTCTCAGGCTTTCACAGAGAGCAAACTGGTCGAGCAATGGCCATGACTCATCTAGAGAGCTGACACTGATAAAAGTTCTACAAAATACATGTACATGTTTTCAAGGTAAATCCTGAGGGGATTTACAACCAACCTTGTCAGATACAAAAGTTACATGTTTTGTTATATAGGTCTTGCTTTAACTTGGCCTTAACCATCCAGCAGAAAAATTTAACCATGAGGCCCTAAAAAGTAAAACCATATTAGTATGCTGAGCTGTAAAAGGCTCAAGTCAATAGCTTCTGACATTGCCAGTTCTTCTGATAACCTACTACTATTATGGACTATTGGACTATGTATACAACTACTTTATCTTAGCTCAGTGAGAGGAAATACTTGTACCAGTAGTGTTTAGAAAAATTATTATGTCTGCATCTTGTATTCTGAAAAACTATTATGAAGACAGCAATATGCATTGTATTAATTATTGTGGCTGTCCTACTAATGTGTTTTGAAACTGTCTCACTGTTATTTCTTATTAAAAATAATATATATATTTATATATTCATATATATCTACTTATATATATATACATATATACATATATGTATGTATATATGAGTAGACAGTCTGACTAGGAGCATATTCATACTGTCCTTGTCTTTAGCCATACTATTCACCTCCTCTTTAATCCTGCCAATGGGCATCTTGGTTTGGCATGGGTCTTACTTGTTTCTCTAGTTTCTGTCATGGTTCTTCAACCTCTGGCTCATTATTTATCTCCTTCCTCTGTCTTAATGTCCTTGAGGTAATTGTTAGGTAACTTGACTCTGTTGAAATGGACTTCAGATCACTTCTCAAAGGTTTTACCCATGGATAACATTTAGAACACTTCCAAACCTATTCCTGGCAGACAGTTGTGGAGGATGAACTATGTGACAGATATAGAAAACTGCCCTATCTAGAGTCAGTGTGTGAATTTTTGTTAAGTACAATCTAGAGACATCTTATCTGTCTCATAGGCCTAGCAAACCTTTAACTCTCCTGTGATGCTTTAACTTTCTCTCTATGCTTTATGAGGCTCAATATTCTAGCAAACAATGATACTCGCAATGCATTAAAACAGTCTACCTTTTTAGTTATTTTTTCTGAGCTATATATATTTAGAATTGGATGTAGAATTTACAGTAATAGTAATTTCAAAGTTTTTTCATCTTGCTATTTGGAATTGGAGAACTGCTCAAACCTTAACTTTTATTTCAATATCTTTCTTATAGAAAGATTAGTCAGGAAACACAGATTAGTCTAGAAATCCATCTTGGCTATTAAGTTTACAGTAGAAGATGCACTGTCTCTATGGCAATGCCCTCCTGACATTGCTAATTCTCAGAATGTTCAGAGGCATGGGTCAGTATTACCTGGGTTGTAGTTAGGTAGCTTGGAGACTCCAGGCCAAGTATCCTCTGTAGGGACTCCTAACACCTACATAAAACCAGAGAACGACAAAGAAAGGTCAGGGAGCAGACTATGTTGGTGGAACAGATATAGAGACATAATGGGCAGATCAGAGAAGAAGGTGGAGGTGATTATATCACATTATTTATTTTTTAGCCTACTGGACTGTCAGAGCCCTTCCTGGTTCTCACCTCAGCCCAAGAAGTCTAAATTTATAATCCCAAAAATTCGTTATTGGAATTCTACCAAGTTAATTCCAATCTACTGCTCCTAGCAGAACCCACAGCAATAACAAAGACACTAAGACATATATATACACATATATATATATATACATATATATATATGTATATATATATATATACACACACACACACACACACAATTAACGGGAGCCAAGGGGACTTAGGTCTAACCATGAAAATGGCTTCTAGAACAAAGAGCACAACCCAGGGTTGCACTCAGTTTTTATTCATTGCAGAAGGGGAAGTAGCTTGCAAAGTGAATTGTGGGAAGAAGGTGAGCACTGAAGGGAATTGTGGGAAGAAGGTGAGCACTGAAGGGAATTGTGGGAAGAAGGTAAGCACTGTGAGCGGGGCTAGGTAGGAGGCCTGCATTCACCTCTGCCATATTCAGAGATATGCAAAGGAAGTAATTTGCATTATGCTATTGAGCTAGTATCTAATATTTTGGGGGTCTGGTGCTTCAGCTCTGATGTGTAATCTTTCAAGCTCCAAGAAGTCATAGCCTCTATCTTGAGGCTTGATCCCAGCTGACACTGTGGAGCATTGGCTCTTCGTCCTGTTATCAGGGAAAACACGCGTGCCATCTTCAAAAATTACCACCAGCACCTCGGCTAGACCAATTGACACCACTTACGGCCAATTGAAAGGGTAATGAGAAGTCCTAGTCAGCTCTTTACGTTTCAATACGAGGGAATAGGGTCAGGCTCAGCCAAAATGGAGACAGTTGCTCTTCTTTCAAGGAGAGCTGCTCAGGCGGTCCTCCACACCAGACAAATACTAGTGTATTCCTATGGTCTTAAACCTGTCTTTATCAACACAGTTGTTACTCTGAGGTGGATGATACATCTTGGGTTAAAATCATTCTCATGTGCAAATATTTATTGCAGAATCACCATGCATGAGGTTATCATGGTGGCAATTAGGGATATAAAGAAACAGAAGTCCCTTTGCTTTACATCACATTACCATCAGCATATGGACAGGAAACCCTTGACAGCTTAAATTATGCCTGGGCATGGGTGTTCAGCTGTCCACAGAAGCACTCAAAATAAAAGGGTTCAGATTACTGACCTTTAGCAGTGAAACACTGGTCAAAATTGACTTGAGCCTAACCTTGTCCTTCCTACCAAATCCATTTCATATTCTTGTTTTCTCTGTGTCCAGCAGCTTAGAATGTGGTGTTTAGTTTTTCACTGGCACAGTATAATATAATAGTAACTTTATTTGAAAAAGAACTGGTATGCCTTAGATGAATAAATTAAAGCTCTAATTCTTAACTAAAACTTTGTATAACAATAAGTCTCTTGGAACACAAAGCCAAAACAGAGTTTGCATGGACACACCATTGTAAATTCCCCTGCAGGTATCATCTTACCATTCTTTTAAGATAATAATAGATGCTCAAGCCCAATTATATCCAGGAGTGTGCATAACACTATTTTTATGAAATACTGGTAAAGTGTATAGCTTTTGTTACACCACTATAGTATAACTCTGTTAGAAGCATTGCCTCATGTAACTCCTGAGAAACCTCTCTTCAGGAAAGGATCAGTGGCTCCATCTGTAAAATGCTGATTATAGAAGCTGACTCCATTGCCATGGCAGGATGTTAATCATCTAGCAATGGCTACATATAATCAATGAAGGTCCAGAATCTTAACTTCATCAGTGCAGACTCTGGTTGACTCTAGGAAGCCTGGTAAGCTTGTGCTCAAACAGCAGACACTGCCATGCTGTTTTCCCTTTTATAATATAAATTTGAAAAAAAAATCATGCCATGCAGTAAAATCTTCTGCTTTGATCCACTTTCTAAGCAAACTAAAAAGCAACTGAGAGGATTCTAAGCTTTTTCTATCAACCACCCTGAGCCTGAGGGAAGACTAAGAATTCTAGAATCCATTTTGAAAAACCAACTGAACTAATTCTCTTTTTGTGAATGAGGGCCAGAGGACAGAAGCTAATTCTTCTTTCTCAAAATAGAATCTTCTGCGTTTATTTGCACAGATGCATGTGTAAGCAAGTGGGTGTGATTCATGGCTACCCATTCATCTTTTGTTGGCTGGCAAAATGGAATGAAAAGAAAACAAAGATAATGAAGAGAAGGAAATAAATAACAACCACATCCATATTTTCTCTAAGGTGAATGCCACCAGACTTGTTGATAATTCTGTTTTATATCTGACTAATGGAAACAAAATAGGGAGTAAATCTTTTGAAAAATCTTATGTCAAAAGTTTTAAGCTTCAGATTTTAGAAGTTTAGACAAAACACCAGCATGCTTTTCTTTAGAAATTCGATGCTCTGGTTCTATTTGGAAGTTGTAGAATTCTTTTTCACTTGAGAAAATGACTAAATCTTCCCTTTGCCTTCTGAGAAACTGAAAACAAAGAATTGCTGTCTTTCCCCTCCCTGAAGGCTCTAACAAGGCAGCCAGTGAGTTCTGTGTTTGAGACCCGGTGGCTGGAGGCAGTGTTGATTTGCCTTTGTTGGAATGGAAATGAAAGGCATTTTGATTAATGGACTTAAGGTCTGCATGGTTTATTCTGACTTAAGAACCAAATCCAAGATTATTTGCAAAAGCACTTATTGAATGAATTAGATTTTAAGAAACTGGTTAGGAACTATTGAGAGTTATTATTTAGACATAAACACATAAATGTAAATAAACACACTTCCACAGACCGGGAAAATGATAAAACAAAGATTTAATTTAATGAGAAGAAAGATTTGTACTAATAATGTTTAAAAAAGATTTCATGTTTGCATCTTATACTCTAAACAACTACTATGAAGACGACAAACAATATGCAATAAATTAATTATTGTAACTGTCTTACTAAGCTGTTTTGAAACTGTCTCATTGTTATTTCTTAAAAAAAAGATTTAAGACTTCTCATTTGGTCTTTGTCCCTGAGAATGAGGTCTCAGGGTAACTGTAGAGAAAAAAATGTGGTTATAGGTTGGGAAATTTAGAATAGGCCTATTGATTTTAAAGATTCTTATATCAAATGTCACAAAACTTCAAGTAGCTTTCCTATTTTTATCTATATAAACCACATTTAGTAAAACACTAACTCAAGAACTATTTTTAATCTGTTTGATTTTCTAACCTGTTGGACAGATGACAATAATGAAAACAGACAAATAGGGTTCCATAAATCTAAAAGGCTAGCAAACTAAAAGACTAACAAATTAAAAAGTAAAAGAATATTTACAAACCATACACCTAATAAGGGGATAATTTCTAATATATATAAGAGACTGAAAGAATTTAATAGTTTGATTAAAAACCTGAATAAATAATTCAATTAAAAATGAATAAAATATTTCAACACACATTTCTCAAAAAAAGACATACAGATGGCCAAGAGATATATTTTAAAAATGTTCATCACTAATTATCACAGAAATGCTGATTAGGACCATAGAAATATCACCTCATGACTGTTGGAATGGCTTCTATAAAAAAAAGAAAAGGCATTGGTGGAATATGGAGAAAAGGTAACCTTTGCATTCTGCTGGTAGAAATTTAATTAATATGCCATTATGGAGTTTGATATGAAAGTTCTACAGCAAATTCAAAATGGAATTACCATATGACCCAATAATCCCAGTAGTGGATATGTATCCAAAGGAAATGAAATTATTATGTACAGAAGACATTTATAGCTTCGTGTTTACTGTAGCATTATTTTTTTTTTAAAGTCACCAGCAGATCAGACAGCGTCAGGCCCGCCAGCGCCAGACCCACCAGGTGAGACCTCTAGCCCGCCACCAGAGTAGCCTATCATCACCAGCCAGGGCCAGGCCTGCCACATGAGACCTCTTCTGGCCTGCTGCCAGTGCAGACTATCACCCGTCAGGTGAGTGAGACCTCCCTCCCCCAGCCTACAAGCAGCTCTGCCGACCCAGCAGCCCAGACTGAACGAACAACCCACGGGCACTCAGTCCTGCACCAAAGATCACAGCTACTCAGAATGATACAGACAAGGAGCAAAACGCAATCTCAGGTCCCGAGCCCACCTGAAACAAATACAGGAGTCACTACCATACAAGAAATTGGGAATCATACAACCGAAATCTCTGAATTTGTAGCATCTGAAGTAAACAAACAAATGCAGAAACGTATAGAGGAACTCGGACTGGAGGTAAGCTCTGAAGTTAAAAAAGAAATCTTTCAAGTACTAGAGACTGAAGTTATAAAACAGCTGCAGAAAAGCGAAGAGGGAATGAGATCAGAAATAATTTCTGAACTTGAAAAAGTCATTTCTAAATTAATAGCGACTAAAGT
>PVKN010004398.1:0-33680 GCA_004027915.1 Capromys pilorides
GCCTGGTTTACCACCATTCCAGACTGCCACACCCTGCCATGACGCAGCCTTCTCAAGCCTCAGTTTCTAAATTTGAAAAAAGGCAAATGTACTCTAAAGAGGAAGTGACTTAATGTAGTGCTAGGGGTTGGGGAGATAGCTCAGTAGAATAAGCACTTGCGTGGCAAGCGCAAGGACCTGAGTTCAATCCCCGGTTCTGAAAAAAAAAAAAAACAGTGCTAAGGCTTAATGCTTAGCCTAAACTTGGTATGTGACAAGCCATTAAAAAAAAAGAAAAAGAAAAAACCTGTATTATTTTATCGCCAACCCTTGGGCCGCTCAAGCTCTTCCCAGGCTCTTGCTACCAGGGCAGCCAAGGCTCACTTCTCCCCAAGGCAGGCCAGGCCCCCCTTCATTGGCTCCTTTCCCCCTCAGCTCTGGCTCCTGCTGCGCCTTCCCAGCCCTCAAACCCTGTGCAGGGCAGGGCAGGGCAAGGCAGGGCAGGGCAGGGCAGGGCAGGGCAGGGCAGGGCAGGGCAGGGCCTCCACCCAGCAGCTCTCACAGCAGGGTTGGGTGTTTTCAACATTAGGACATCAGCTACCTCAGCCAGGCAGGAATGTGAGGTCTAGTGAGAGTAACCTAGGAGGCAGCCAGCCACTGAAGAGGGAAAAGACCTGGTTCCCTACTTGGGATGCCCACAGTGTCCGTTCACCATGTGGGACAGAGAGAAGGGGCTGGCATCCACTGACCATTTGCCCAGAGACGTATTTCCTGAAGAACAGGCTTTTTTTTTTTTTTTTTGCAGGACTGGCGTTCAAACTCATGACCTTGCACTTGCCAGTTAGGCACTTGTGCCACAGAGCTATCTCCCCAAACCCTGAATACTTTTTCTTTTCCGCTCTGAGAGGCTGACTATCTAGATCCAACACTTACTGGGGATTGAACCCAAGGACTTTAAACTAAGCTACAGTTTCAGTCTTCTTTCATTTTTTTAAATGTTCTTCTTTTATTTGAGATTGAGTCTCACTTAATTGCCCAGTTTGGGCTTGAACTTGCAATCCTCCTGCCTTAGTTCCCAGAGTGCTGGGATTGCAGGCCTGTGTCATCATGCACAGCTGAGCTGACTTGATTTTTTTCTTTTTTTGAGGAACTGGGGCTCAAACTCATGACCTTGCACTTTCCAGGTAGGCACTTGTACCATGGAGCTATCTTCCCAGCCCCTGAGCTGACTGCTTTTTTAAATAAACACCTACTGACTACCAGGCTCTTTCCTTGCAATGCCTCACCTCCTGCCTACAGCCAGCTGATGAGGCATGCACAGTGGAGGAAGTGGTCGAACTCAGTGCAGAAGACCTAGGGATTGGAACTCCAGAGCCCATGTGTGTCCTTTTACTCCACTGGTACTTCCAGAGGCCAAGGTCTTGCTCCTTCTCTTCTCAGGAGGACTCAAGCCTAGCTGGCTGGGGTCCAAGTCCCTGGACAAGGCCCTTACCATCTCTATTCTCTACAGGGCCTTGGCTTCTGCCAGGCTGCAGCCACCAACATTTTCTAAAGATGGCTCTGAGTGATGGCCTTCCATGTGGTGTCCCTGAAGTCAGCTACTTAGAACTGATAGAACTGTTCCATGTACCAGATTTCCAGCTGCTAAGACACAACCTGAAGCCATTATCTTCCTAAAAGGCTGGGGGAGCTGTTGAGACCCCACCCCCCTGACAAGCTGGGTGCCTTGCAAGGGGTGTTTGGGGCAGAATGATCTACCAGTCATCCTGCCTGCACTGTGCCTGTTGGGCTTTTGTACCCTGCTGGGGCATGCAGGTCACTACCCACAAGAGATGGCAAGGAGAGGGAGGAAAAGATTTGGGGAGTGGGGAGCTGGTTCCAGTCCCAGATGGGCCTTTTCCACATTGCATAATGAAGGCCAAGCAAGCCACATCATCATCTAAAGAGCTGCCACTGATCCCATTTGTTTCACAGAGTCTAGATGGAGTGCAGTATTTGCTGCCATATCAGGAAATTTCACTTCTTTTCCCTCAATTCCCCTTGGGGAATTGGCCAAGACCAAAGAAGCAAAGAACTCTGCAGGTGGTCAGATTCCCGGCCTTATCTGGCCTTATCTCTGCCCTTGACCTCAGTGTGTTTGCGGATGACCCTGAGGCCACTGACCAGCGGCTCTGCCCCTGTTGGGCGGAGCTGTGATCGACCTGTCACCCTTGAGCCTCAGCTCACACTGATCTCCCCGACCCGTGCTGTGTTGAGTAAAGCTCCAGTCACCCAACCAGGGGTCCCAGTAACACAAGGAGCAGCACACAGAGAAATGGCTACTGAGGTTCCTGGTGACCAGGGTACCTGCCCCACCATCCCCACCCAGGGCTGTGGAAAGACACCTGACAAAGACATACCTGGTGAGCTGGGCTTATGGGCTGGGAGGAGGCAGGGAGTAGCAGATGGCACGGAGTGGGCACTCCCTAAATGAGTCCTAACTGTTGAGGTCTCTTTTCCTCATAACTCCTGGCAGAATGCCCAGAGATACACTTCTTTCAGTTCTCTTGTCTTTCTCCCAAAATCCAGCTGAGGTAATACCATGACTCTGAATGAATGTCAGCAGGGCAGGAGACAAAAGGGATTCTCCCCAATAGTGTTAGTGCCTTTTGTATTTATTTTTGCTTATAGAGTTGTTCCAGAGGCAATGTGGAATAGCTTATCCTGGAAAGTTCAACAATGAGGTTAATAGTAAACCAGACACAGAAATACCATGAAATAGAAAAGAAGAAAGTAGAATTGAAATCTGTTTACTAAAGACAATGTGCTCAGGAGCTCCGTTCTGATAGTCCTAGCTGCCAGGGTAGAAAGCAGAAATAACCTGCACCAGGAAGGAGTCCACACACCTTGTGTTTCCTGAAGCTTTGTGCAATGGGCACTGGGTGCTCTGGGGGGTCAGGGCCACTCACTGCACATTTACAGAGGATCAGAGGCTGACACCAGAGGCCATTGGTGCGCAAAACCTTTGCAAAAGCAGAGGACGACAGTGAAGTGCACCTGAGTGACTGCAGTCCACTCAGAGCTTTCTGGCGATCTGCCTTGACCCAGGCACTCAAGGAGACAGCAGGGCCCTGCTGTACTATAAGCCAGTGCTTTCAAACTTGCACATGCAGGTCACTTTCCCATGCAAGACTCCCCTAGGAAGTCTTGTTAAAATGCATTTCTAATTCAGGAGCTCTGCAACTTTCAAAACTTCCCTGACTCACCGTCATGGGCTCCACTTGTGGAGTAGCAGGGGTGGAGGCCTCCTCGGTTTCTGGCCGCCTCCTCTGCTGCGAAGGCAAGGCCGTGCCTTGCACAGGTGTAGAGAACCTATGCTGGGGCTCAGTGCAAGCTTCCTGGAGATGCTGGGCAAAACTGCTGTGTTCCAGTGGGCCACCTTGAACCAGTCGCAAGCCGCCACACAAGAGTTAAGTTCTCACTATGCACTAGGAGCTCCCTTGAAGAGGTGGTCTGCACTACTTCCTGTTCTTTTCCTTCTATACCCTTAGCACCTGCCTCTAGAACCTTCTCTACACCCCTGCACTGGTTACAGTTAAATCTCCCTGTTTCATGGTTTCTCACTATCTTGAGCTCAGTTAGCTTTCTCTCTCTGGAGAGCTCAGCTTTCAGTAGAGGGCTGGAAGGAGGACTGTGGTATACTTAGATCATACAAGGGTACCAAACTCTGCAGTGAGAGATATCAGAGTGCATGGAGTGGTCCCCAAGGACCCTAAGCCACACTTTATAGTGTCATGCAATTTTTTTGGGGGGGAAGGGTCTACAGGGTGTTCAGGGTGTCATTATTAGATTGGACTTGTAGTGATCCACTTGTTTACAGCCTCCCAAGTGCTGGGATTCCAGGCACATACCACCACACCCAGTCTCAGTGTCACGCAGTTTGTAACATGGGTTCATGACAGTGTGCCATGGAAAGTGGTCTGGACATTGACATCTCAGGCCCCAGCAGGATCTGCCATCCTGGCTCACATGCCATCCCCACCCCTTGTCCCGGGTGTGGCCATGTGCCCTGCACTGGGTCATTGTAGTGGTCAAGATAATTCCTCCCTTTCCTTGAGTCACCTTCAGGACTCCCTCCATGGCAGTCTGTCCCCATTCCCTCCCTCACACAAGGGAACAGCTTGCAGGACTCTAAAAGCTTGTGGGAGTCTTCTGGTTCCTGGTCAATGGAAGGAGGCCATCAGTAGGGAATAGTGCCTTTCCTGGAGCCAAAGCGCACCTTGCTCAAGCTTGACAGGACCAGGTCCAGGTGGTCTGGCTCCTGACCAGGGCTGTCAGAGTCCATCAGAGCCCATAGCTTCCTCTGCCTATCTTGCTTTAATAGTCAATTAAATTTTTCAGTCTTGTAAAACAGATGTCATTTGTCCTGGCTTATAAATGCTGAATCAATCCATGGGGCTAAGAATGAACAGCGTTTCACTGGCCCAGGTAAAGGATAAATCTAGATTCTGTGTGTGTGTGTGTGTGTGTGTGTGTGTGTGTGTGTGTGTGTGAGACTGGGGATTGAACTCAGGCCCTTGTACCTGCTAGGCAAGTGCTTATTCTACTGAGCTATTTCCCTGACCCGCCCCCCCCCCCCCCCCCCCCCATGAATCTAGATTCTTATCCTGACTACTCTTGTCTTCTCAGCCAAAGGATAGCCTTTAAGGCAAGGGGTGACTCCAGGATCTCAATAAATAGGATATTTAGCCACTCCAGGTGACAACACCATGAGTAGATCAGTTGTACCAGCAGGGCACCAGCACTGGGCACACACAGGAGAACAGGGTGGCCAGCAGTCCTATGTCACACATACAAGGATATTTCAGCAAAGATTTGGAGAGTGAAAAGGCCCATGGGAATCTCTGGAGATCAGGCAGAAAGAACAGCCAGAGCCCTGATCCTGCATGTGAACCTATTCCAAGAACCCTGCCTAATGTGTTTGAAGAAAAGGGAAGCCGGCTGGGCGCAGTGGACGGTGAACAGTGGCCGGCAGGAGATGAGGCTTGGAGCCAGTCAATCGCGCCGGCCTTGTCTGCCATCCTGAGGATGTGGCTTCCACTGTGAGACCAGGGGAAGTTCTGTGCAGAGGAGTGACATGGCAGAATAAATGCCTTGCAAGGATGGCACAGGCTACTTCACTTTGGCCTGGCAAGGGTCTCAGGGACCGGCCTTAACAGTGCTCAGCAAAGCTTAGGGTATCATGCTCCTACTGGAGCAGGGGAGGGCTCCCCTGAATTGACCCTCAAACTGCAGGAAACTATGGAGCTCCAGTCCACACCAGATCCCGTGCCTACTTCCCTTCCTGTCCCCCTCCCTTGACTTCCTCCTTCCCTCCTTGTTTTTCCTTTTCATTCTGCCTCTCCCTCTCCCCTGGGAACCCACAAAAACACCTCCTGTCTAAGGGATATTAGATAGACCCAAAGTCCTGTCCAAGGATTCTGGAAGATCCACGAGCATTTCCATTTTCCAAGCTCGAGCTCCTTGTAAGAAGGATGCTCAGAGATCCCCACTAGCCAAAAGAAACATTTATTTAAATAGCAGCTACAGTGTCAGCAACAACACCATGGAGTGCTAGGACATAGCTTTTATCTTCTTCCTAACATTTACTAACAACCCACTGCAGAGGCTTCTGTCCACACCCAGTATCCCCAAGACAGGTTCGGGCACAGGGAAGTAGCTGAGAACTGTCACAGAGAGCTCAGAGAGGATGGAGTCGTGGAGCAAGGTGGAACAGGAGGCACCCTGTAGAAGACCAACAGACAGACCCTGGGGCTAGCCCAGCTGAGAGCTGGAGAGGGTCAGGAGGACATGGATAGGAGGAGGCCATGATCTTCTGTGAGAAGGTAGAGGCACTCCTGGAGCTCTTGGAGGCTTTTCCTCCACAGGGAAGGCTGCTGGCTGCCTCCTCAGCCCTACTGTATGCTCTGGGATCTAGTAGGTAGGCCTACTGTCCCTACCTCTGGC
Organism: Capromys pilorides; assembly: GCA_004027915.1. Taxonomy (NCBI): domain Eukaryota; kingdom Metazoa; phylum Chordata; class Mammalia; order Rodentia; family Capromyidae; genus Capromys; species Capromys pilorides. Next base: position 5,965 of record PVKN010004398.1, read on the forward strand.
CTCCCTTGGGCTTATCTCCCCCATGCAGTCTGAATTATTGGAACACAAGACTCTTCTACTTCCTAAGAGTAACTTGAAGCTCCTTATCAGTGACTGGTGGAATATGGCCCCCAGAATACTCCTGAAAGAGTCGCATGGGCTGGGGAAGCCCCACTCAGCCTCCCAGAGGTAAAGTTGGTGTTCCCCCCAACTATCAGAGCCCACATTCCTCACCAGTCAATGTCAGCAGTAGTAGGTGTGGCTGAAGGTGAAAGACGGCTTTGGACTATGCACTGGCATTGCTGTGAGCGGGTGTGAGGACAGCAGTGGGTAGTGTCCTGGGACCAGGGGCATCTTCTATGGGGCAAAGTGCTCTTCTGGGGTCCAAAATACCCAGGCAGGGCCCTCGGTACTCAGCAGCTCCTGGAAGGCCAAGGCAACCACCAGTCTCTTCCTTGCTGATTACCAGGAAGGATCAAAGTCCTCCCCAAGGGTAACAGCAAACAGAGGTGTGTGGAACCACATAGGCTTCGCACCTTTGAAATAAGGATCTCTGGTGGGGCTTCATGGCAGGGGAGGAAAACGTTCCAATACAGCTAGACTTGGCCTCTGTCCACCTGTACTGCCTCAAACTGCCTCTCGGCCTGCCATGATGGCCTTGGCCATAAGATGCACTTGGAACAGAAATGTCCCTCAGGTTAAGGAGGTGTAGAGACCCAGCAAGTCCTTGGTTAAGAGTCGGTCTGGAGTTCTGTTCACTTTTAACTGTGCCCCTGAGGAAGTGGTGGTTCTGGCTCCAATCCTCCCGGAGGAGGATGATAGAGACCAAAGACCCTGCGGCTCCAAGATTGCGACTCTGGGGAGGTAGCCGCGCCCGATAAATGCCGGCGGGCTGGCGGGCGGCCACCTCGGCGCGCAGGTCCGGCCCCCAGGCGCACGGGCGGGGCGCGGGGAGGGAGGAGCTCGGCCGAGCCACAGCCTCCGCCTGCGACCTGCCGGGCCGCGGCTGCTTGGAGTGGCGGGCCGCAGAGGTGAGTGACCCCGTCCGGCCGCCGCTGGGTTGTGGGCTGCGTCTTATCCCTGGGACCCCGCCCGCCTGCACCCTGAGCTGTTGCGGAACCTCACTAGTGACCCGCGTGCCTTAGGGCCGAGCCACGTGCGCCGGCGCCGGAGGAGCCCGGTCCTGGCCCCTAGCACTGTGCGCTTCCTCCCCGAGAGACGGAAGCCGCTTGTGCGTGGCGGATTGGGCACCGCTGGGGACCCAACCGGGCAGCAGGCGTGTGGAGCCCAGGTGCAGACGTGGGCGCCCCTGCCTGAGGCTCCCACCAGGACCTCAGGTCCCGCTTGCCTGCCTATTGAGCTCGGTCCCGCCCGGTCGGTCCCGCCGGTCCGAGGGGAAGGCGGGCAGGCGAGCGGCTGTGGGCGGGACCTTCCTGGATCTTCCTCCCTAGGCCTCCGAGACTCTTAGCCAACCAGGGCAGGATCACTAGGCTATCATCCCCAGGACGCTGCCCGCAGGACCCTTGCCTGGAAAGTACCCTCTCCTTCCCTCTTTCTCGAAATTTGGGGGTTTGGTGCCCGAAGAGGTTTGGCTACAACTTTGGTCACTCTGTAGATGAAAGCTGTTCATGTCCTTTGGGAGCCACACGCTCCATCCGCGGGGCAAAAGCTAGCAGGTGCTAGCTTAGAGCACCAAGAAGGCTCCTAGTGACAGGGCCACCGCTGGAGCATACTGCAAAAGTGAGTGTTCAGGAAATGCCTCCAAGGAGGTAGTTCTGTCCATTAGAGCGCAGCCATGATCTAATTAATAGCGAACATCGATTGTGTGTTTGTGTGGGCCAGGCCCATGCGCGCCGAACGTCCAGGTAGTGCGGGCAGCAAGGAAACGCGACTATCTGTTGTTGCAGTGGGGCTGCTGAACCTCAGAGAGCCCCTTTACATAGGAAGCAAGTTGCAGAGGTAGGATTTGCACGCAGGTTTGTCTGACTTGGGAGCCCAGCTGAACTGGCTGATAAAACAGACAAGCCACGTACTCAGGATGACTGCCGCCCAAAGCATGCAGTGCCAGGGCCGTGTGTCTGCAGAGCCAGAAGGTCTTACCCCCGTGTGGGACCTGAAGGGTCTTACCCTTGAGTCACTGCAAGGACTGTTAAAATGCAAACGCCCAAGTCCCAACTTTATCTGACCAAATCAAGACCCAGAGGCCCAGACTCATCTCTGTCACCCATGGCCTGTATAGATGGACCAGGGAGCAGCTACTTATTCAGTGTCAAGTGGATGAAGAGCCCAGTGGGGCAGAAAGTGTCACGGAGGGAGTTGGGGAGGCTTCCTCAGCAGGCCCTCAGGAGGATGGTGTGCAATGGATGTGGAGGAAGTGGTGCTGGCCTCAGCCAGCAGGATGCCAGCTGGGCAAGCTGGGCAGCTGAGGATTGGTCAGCCTGCATCAAGCTTGTGAGGTCCCTGTGTGCCGGTCTGATCAGGCAGATGTACCCTCTGCAGCCGAATGACATCAAGAGGTAGACACTGCTGTCATTTGTGATGCCTGTCCTTGTCCCAGGACTCCTCTCTGCTAGACGTATCAGAGAACAGGGTGCTGGGCAGGAACTGGGAGTTTATAACTGAAGGTTCTTGACCAAAGTCTGAAGCTGCGCTGAGCACCTGGTGAAGCAAAGCCTGTTGGCTGGTTGTGGGGAGACCCTGGCCTTGGGTGGCCTGAGGCTGGATCTCCACTGCCGTGTGCCCTCAGCCCTTAAACTCTTCATCTCTGTGCCTTACCAGGGGCTTGGGACACAGCTCCAAGGGGTTTATTATGTTGAATACTGAATTGTGGGAGTGCATTCAAGATCACATTCCTTCTCTTCCCCTCTTTTGAGGAGTAAGCCTCCCCATACTTACTCCATTCTCCTTCCCTCTCCCTTCTCTTCCCCTGAGGCCAGCACCTCTTCCTCCATATCAGCTGCACACCATCCTCTTGAGTGCTTGCTGAGGGAACCTCCCCATACTCCTTCCCCATTAATCTTACGGGACCTTTTACATTTCTTGCTATTCTCATTTGAACCTCTGGGTTCCCCAGAGAAGACAGCTGAACCCCAGAGAGTCTAAGGGCTCCGAGGTCCTCTTTTCAGTGTCTGATTCAGGAGAAGTGTGGCCACCTGCTTTGTTCCCTGTGCTGCCTGCACGTGGAAAGCTCAGAGGTGGTGTGGTTTTCAGGCAGATTGTGGAGGGACAGAAGCAGGCCATGGGGACTGGGAACTCCTGCTTGCCAGCTGAGCCGAGCCCACTCTTCCTGCCCTCCCTAATGTGCACAGAGGCCCAGGCTTCCTGGGCTGGGCAGGCGGCAGCTGAGTAAGTTTAAGCACTCCCTGAAATTGCTTTCTAGTATCATGACTGGGAATGGCTTTCCTGATGTATAATGGGGAATTTTGCCAATGTAAGTAGTTATTCAAACCCAAGGCTGTCTCAGCTCCTTTCTTCCCTTCTGGGGTTGCAGAGCCATGGGCTTCTTTTCCTACTCCTACCCCATCTCCCCTGACTCCAATCTCCTTAGTGAAGTTGCATGATTACAGCGCCTGGGGAGGAAAGGCAGAGGGTCGGGCAGGACACTGGGCGGCAGCAGGCAGAATGGCCTCGTGCCTCCCCCTGCAACTGGGCCCCTCTAGTTCCTAGGCCTGTGTACATTCCTGCCTCCTTCCCAACCTGCGTGTGTGTGCCAGCGCCATCACGCCATCACACCTGGAATCACAGTTCTCGTCCATAGGCACTCAGCCTTGCATGTGCCAGGCCTGGGCTATGTGGTGCGTTCGTGAGCTTTTGTGTGAGTCAGTGTGTGTGTGTGTTCTGGGGATTGAACCTAGGGTCTTGAGCTATATTCTAGGCCTTTTTTTATTTTTTTATTTTGAGATAGTCTTGTTAAGTTACTAAATTGCCCAGACTAGACTCAACCTTGTGATCCTCCTGCCTCACTCTTCCCAAGCTTTGGGAGTGTACGTGTCTGTCACCATGCCCCACCACATGAGCTCATTTGTATTTTGAGGCTCTTAGGAGATGGAGAGTGTTGTTCTCTACAAACATGGAACTTTCCTAGGGACAGACTCTTCTTTCAGCTCCAACCCTGAGTCTCCTAACCACAAACTCTTGCCTCTTCACATTCTGCTTCATTATTTATTTATTCAACAAACATTTACTGGGCACTAACTTTGTGCCAGTCACTCCAAGACCAGCTGAGACCTACTTCTGGCAGGATCATTTGTCACCATCAGACACCCCTCCCCTCCCAATGTTTCTGAACGTAAGTACAGAAACATCTTGGCATAGCTCAGGACCCAAACATTAGCAAGGATTCAGAGACAACACTCCCCCCCACAAGTGGAGGTGCCAGTGCCGTGCTATGTGCAGTCCTGCTGGGAGCTGCTAGTGAGTCGCTGACCCCTGCCCTTTTGCTCAGCCCAGGCAGGATGTGTCCTTCCTCCAGTGCTGCCGACGCCTCAGAAACACTGCTTTGAACACGATGTGGCTCTGTGGCTGGGGAATTGGCCCGTCCTTGGCTCTTCACAGTTTGTGCTCACACGTCACCGTCTCACTGCAGAGTGTGCATCGGTTGAGCACCGGTGGCTCTGAGGTCAGATGGTAACTTAGCCCTACCTCTGCCTTCCTCTTAATCACAGCCAGGCTGGCATCCAAGCAAATAGCCCATTTTTAAAAAATATGCCTTACTGTGGCTGGGTTGGAAACCTCTTGGGCTTGGAGCATACTGAGGCAAACACTACCACTGAGCTAACTCCCGGCTCCAAACAGCCCATTTCTAAAGCCTTCTTGAGCTATCAGATTAGGAGATTAAACTTAATAGAAAAAAAGTACAGCCCCTGAATTATAACACTGGCCAGTGACATCACTATAAAGGAATGTGGGGATCTGCAAAAGGGTTACTAAGTGCAGGTGGGGTGTGAGTTCTCAGCTGAACTCTCACCTGGATGCACACATAGCGACCCTTCCTGTTACTGTGGGCGTCTGATGTTTATAGACTAGCTGTCCGGCTGCAGCGAGAGTAAGGTTTGTGATGTTACTGCTGGGCTAGAGGGTGATGGGTCACCTGCTCTCTGGGTGAGGGTCCCTATGGTGAACTGGCTCTGGAGGACAAGGTGGCTGTGCACAGGGCCCTCCAGGCAGAGTCTGGCCTGCACAATACACAGTGGGCTTGCTGCCATCTGAGGGGGCTCTGCTGAGGCTCCCCAGTGACTGTCTAGAGTTATGCATGGGTCACTAGCGTACTGAACTCAGTGGCAGGGACAGGGGGCCCATCAGCCTAGGTCTGGATGTGAGGCCCGAGCAGCAAAGGGTCTGTGACTGGCCCTTAGAAATGGCAACAGATCGGCCAGAAATAAGGTGGCAGTGGAACTGGAAGGGAAGGAAGTAGGATGGTGGGGGCCAGGTGGGCAGCCGCCCAGAACGCCCTGTCCTCTGGTGTCCCAGATAGAGGGCTGGGACTGGAGGCCACACCTGTGCTGTTTCGAGCTTGAGGTCTGGGGAGGATGTTTTTTGTCTTCCTTTGGCCCCTGTTCAGCTTCTGTTGAGCATCTGATATGGTGTGGAATAGCAAGGGAATGTGGTTCCTGAGATTGAGAGGGCTCAGGGTGCAGCCTTGGACTCAGGAAACCCCTGGGAGCAGGTACCACTGCCAGCTCAGAGTCCTGAGGAACTGCACCCTGTCAGAGCTCCTTCCTGCTCACTTGGCAGCTCTGTTCTCTGAGGGATGCATAGTTTCTGCACACGGCAGCTTCTCCAAGGGAACCTGGAGGCCCCCTAGCAGCTTCAGCAGAAACAAGAGTCCTGAGCACCTCAGGTTACTGCCCTGGGGCTGCCCAGAGATCTGGGCTATTCTAGCAGGTTCCGAGATTCACTCACGTTGAAAACACTGCCTGAGCCTCTTTATCCCAGCAGGTATCTGCCAGCATCATAGCCAGCAGAGGATGGAGGGGCTGTGTAGACAGAGAGGTTGAGAGTGGGCACATCCCTGGCTGTTCATAGAGCAGAGGAGGAATGGAGAAAGCTGCCTAAGCAAAGCCATGCGCAAAGTGAGAACAGCTCTAAGGAGGATATGTGTTTGGCTGCTTTCCAGTTTATAGCTTCACTTAGTCCTCGGCCCAGAGACAGAAAGCACCTCGCCCCAAGCTCACCCAGCTAGTGTGTGGCTGAACCTGAATTCTTACCTGGGTCTAGGTAGAGGCACTAATGGCTGCATCTCTGAATTCACGGTAGGGAGATGGCCAGGGGCTGTAGGGCATGATGAGTGCCTCACTGCCCAGGAGCTTGCGCCTGCGCCGTGTGCATCTTCAAGGATAGAAGACTCAGATGTTCCAAGAGAATGTGAAGACAGGAGATAGAAGGGACAGTGAAAGCGGGGAGCGTGCAGGACTGGAAGGCAGCAGGGGAAAGCCAGCCTCTGCGTGGGGGCCTTTCCAGACTTCAGGAAGATTCCAGAATCTACCGCTGCTGCCCAGGCAGGTTTAGAGTCCAGCTGCAGCAGTCGGGCCAGCGCAGGCTGCCTTACAATTTTTGGTCATTCTGGGAAATCCTGGAGGAAACCTTCCTGGAATCCACGGTGTACGTTCACGTTATCAAATGTCCTGGGTTATTCTGAGTTCTCTACTCTAAAATCACTACTTTTTTTAAACAAGTTAAAAACAATCAAATGTACTTTTCTCTACAATTAAACCTGGTGTAATCCACTGCAAGAATGCAGAGGTCTCCAAACCTTTGGCCCCTCAGGGCTATAGCTGTGGCCTCCAGGGTCACCCGGAAGGCATTGGTGGCAGATGGGCACATGCCTGTGCTTTCACCATTTTACATGATTTCCCCTCTTGAAGTGCTGCTTTTCAGTTTTTCTTTTCACTGTGGGCTCAGCCTAACAAGTAAAGATGACAGTGAAGCCTTTGTGGGCACAAAATGCTTGGAGAATTATCACTAAGACAGTGACAGCAGTGGTGATTGCAATAAATTGCCCTTGAAAAAATTGATAAATTGCCACTTTCTGCAGCCATTATGATGTTTGGCTTTGTATCTGAGAATCCAACCGCCTGCCTCTCTCTTTGTCCTCTGTTTCTCTCTCCCTCCCTCCTCTCTCTCTGTCTCTGTCTCTCTCTGTCTCTCTGTCTCTGTCTCTCTTCCCCTCCCTCCCTCCCTCTCTTTCTCTTTCACATGGCAGCTTGCCCTCTATTGGATGGCATTTATTCATTTTATGCATCATCCTGGATTCTTCTGGCTGTCCTGCCTGTGTTCCTGTAGCAAAGACTGGAGTCTGAGCTACTAATTATCCCCAGCCCCAGCAAGGTTTCCTCCCCCAACAGGAAGTTTCAGGCCTGATCTGCTCTCCCTCAATGCACTCTCTAACCAAGCCTCAGTCACCACTCCTGCTCTGGTCCCTGTGGCCAGCAAGTGGAGTACATGCTGAGAGGGAGGCAGGTGGGCTGTCCAGGGCCCTGTCAGGTCCCTTGTTCTCTGAGAAGCCCAAGTCAGGCTGGATGCAGGCTGGGAGTCTGAGAGAAGGGGTGGCCCAGCTCATGCTGCAGTTGCCAAGGGACTAGAGAGCTTCGGATCTCCTTGGCCAGATGGCACACCTGCCTGTTGGCGAGTCCAGTTAGGGCACAGATCCATGTCCAGGGTGGCATAGGGCATGGAGACCCTTCTCATCTCTGGAGTGCTAGGCAGCTCATAGAAGGCTGCGCCAGTGCAGGGAGCAGACAGTGCAGTGTGATGAGCCTCTTGCAAAATAAAGAGAGAAATTGTCTCAGCTGTACATTTTCCTGGCCTCTTTTTGAAGGGTGGGAGGCAATTAAGTCATGAGCTTTTTCCGGGTAAAGTGTCCAAGGATTTATTGCACGTGGTGCCTACAGGTAGTGAGAGCAGCAGCTTTGTGGATTCCGGTTTGTGCTGTTTTAGAAAACGGTAATGTTTATGATGCATTTCTGTAGAATGCAGGCCTGTTGGGAATTATATATTTTACTTATTGGTAACCATTTCTGCATAGGTTTATCACAGAACTGCTGCTGCAAGTCATGGAACTGAATTTTTCTAGAATGATTGGAAAATCTAGCTGTTTGTAAAAAGCCCTATAAATTATATATTCACTTTTATTTTGCAGAGTGGTATGGTGATAGAACTGTTTTCTGTCAGACAGAACATGCACGTGTGTGTGTGTGTGTGTGTGTGTGTGTGCGTGTGTGCGTGTGTGTGTGTGTGTATGCATATGTGAATGCATTGGCTTGTGTGTGTGTGTGTCTGAGCTTTTCGTCTTCTGTTTGGTGGGAGCATATCCGCCTTCCTTTTAAAAATATAATGATTTTTTATGATGTCTAAATGATTCCAGGCAGTATTACAAGAAATGTAACAGTAAAATGTTTGTAAGAGTCCATAAGAAAATGTCCACAGAGAAAATAGAAATGCATCAATTAAGATGTGTGTGGCTATCACCTAGCTCATAAATTCTGATATGAGCCTGGCGTCATCTGTCCTCTCCCCTGCTGTCAGCCTTAGGAGGTGAGGGGTCAGGTAGGGGAGAGGACTCTGGCCCTAGACCTCCAAGCTTCGAAGAGCAAGGCCTGGGGTGATGCTGCCTGAGGCTTAGCTTCTGACAAAGACGCCGGCCACAGATTTGGAAAACAGCCTAACAACCAGCTCAGCAAGGAGGACTGTGAGTCGATGGAAGAAACTAAGCATGAACCGTGGTCCCACCTAGTGATTACCTGTGACACCCATGTAAGAACGCACTCACCTTCACTGCCTGGGGACTGGGTAGGACCAGGGTATGGGCCAGAGCCAAAACTGGTGTCTGAAGAAAATCCCTTAACCTGCCTGGGATTCACTTTGTCATCTACAGTGGAAGTACTGATGGCCTTCTGCAGGTCACCCTCCCCTACCCCTACCCACCCCCTCCCTGCACCCACACACAGCCACCACCTCTCGGCCTCTGGAGTCTGACCTGGGCTCCTGGTTATACCTGGTGAGTGCAGATGTGTCCCAGTGCAGGCTGGCCACTGGAACGTTCCCACCCACTTCCCCATGAGGGAGACTGACCTTGTGCCTGGGGAAGCCCTGGATTACTACACTGGGCAGTCACCAGGAATTGGGAACTAGGACCCTTCCCTGACAGCTGCTTTTGTTTGCATAGAAGGCCCTGATTTTTATGTAGATTATGCTGACAGTACCCAGTTTACGATGATTTAACCTACAACTTTTAAAAATACAATTATGAAAGCAATGTGCATTTAGTAGAAATCATACTTTAAATATTGTCTTTTAATTTGCAAAGAGAAGGGTTTATGTTGGTTGAGTTCTTCAAATTGTGACACTGATCTTTTCCTGGGCTGACCCTATGCTGGTGCTCTTCCTAGATGCTGAGCAGTAGCCTGGAGCTCTAGCTCTTCACCAGCCCAGGAACATGGGGGTGGGGGTGGGAGGAGAGTGGACCCTCTGCAGTGTGTTGCGCGGCCTGGCAAAGGTGTTGGGAGCATGCATCTTCAACTTGCTATGGGCTTCTCTGGATGAAGCCCCACACGAAGTCAAGGAGTATCAGTATATTTCAGATCCATAAGTTGGGAAGACTGTAGAAATTATTATTCATTTCACTTGCCTGAGAAGTGTGAATTATTTATATTAAAGAGTGTTAGGTTTAATATTAACATTAACATAGGAGAAGTGATGGTGATTATGGGGGCCAGGGCCCACTGCTGTCCACCCCCTTGGGAAGATGGCAGCAACAGCATGTGGTGACATCCTCTTTGCTGTGTGCATGGACCCAGGCAACCATAGAAGGGCCATCAGTTCTGCCTTAAAGATCTGGGCCATACCATTTGGACTGGCAATTCCTTAGTTGGAGGGAGGGAACTTGAGGTCCTTATGACCTAAGCAGGAAACAGAAGCCTGAGATCTGGGTAGAAAGTGACCAGAAATGAGACCATAGACCAGGTTGGTCCCAGGTGGACGTGGAGCTGGTGCATCGGCCCTTCCCCACACCCACTCTCCCTTTCCCTGGACATCTTGTCTGGTAGAACCAGACTGGTCCCCCACCTGATTACCGCACCCCAACCCAGCCCCCAGGGCTAGGAGCCATTGACCCAGCAGCCCTCCATCCTCTTTCTGTGCGTACTACCTCCTGCGCTGCACCCCAGTGCTCCTAAGATCTCGAGTTTGGTGTTCTGCTTTAGCCTGAGCTGCAGGAGTCTATTTATTAACACCTGTAGGGAAGGCCTCTGTGGCAGGAATAGCTGGCCAAGTCTAACAGTATCTCAGGCTGAAATCAGGTTACAGGCTGCCAGTGTTGCTTCATCACCAATGCTGATGTTTCCAGACTGGTTTTGGGAAAATGGCCAGGAGCTACCAGCACGCTCTGCCCCTGGCAACAGAATCCAGAGGTTACATCGTTCAGGGTGCAAGTAAAACTAAGTACCTATTGGAGGGCGAGATCTGAGCTGGAGCTCTAGCTCCTTGCCAGTCCCAAATAAGAGAAGTGACCTCTAGTGGTGGAGTGACAGCCAAGTGAATGGATGGATTCAGGCAGTGGCCATGGAGGAGAACTGCAGAATGAGCCCCGGAGCTCTCTGTCCTGGCCCAAGAGGAAGCCAAGAGTGGCTCCCAGGCTGTCTCTGGAGGTCTGCAGGACTGGCTCCTGGCAGAGTTGGAGACTAGTTGCCCAGCCTTCCCCAGGCTGAGCAACATGCATGGAGGCCAAGTACAGTGTTCCCATGAGCCCAGGGGAAGAGCTGCCAGGGCCCACGAGGGCCCCCAAGGGTTCCTGGAAAGGTTGACTTGTGATGGCCAGAGGGGAAGGTGGGCTTTGCCAGGCCCAAGCCTCAGGCACCAGAAGCTCACTGAGCTCCTTGACAGAAACCCTGAAGCTGCCTCTGTGTGCCCCCGCAGCCTCCACCCTTCCCTTGCCTCGTGCCTCCCTGCTCAGGAGCAGGGCTAAGGCTTCCGTCAGATTCTGGATTCCACAAACACCATGACAGGGGAAGGTGCAGGTACAGCCACAGCCCCCAAGACCTACTGGCCCCAGGGTTTGCAGCTTCAGGTCTCCCTGGAAAGCAAAGGAAGCAGCCAACCCCAGACGCTGAGGCTGCAGATCTAGCAAAGGGCCTCCGGCCTGGCTAGCTTAACTGGCCCGCAGGGTGCTGGCTGCCCACACACACGCAAGCTCTGTGGATAGAGCCGTTCCTCCCTGGCTTCCACAGTGTCTGGTCCTACCCTCCTTTTGAGCACTTCACTCCTATCGACCCTGTGTAGCCGCCTCACTCCTAGAAGCCCACAAAGCCACTGCACTACTCCAGAGGGCGCTGTCTGTGGGTGAGTGGGAGGGTGGGTGGGTGGCTGGGTGGGAGGAGTCCAGTGTAAATGAGGCTGGCTGGGGTGTGCAGTGAGAGGACTCTTAAGACATCCCTGCCACTCCCAGCCCCTGGCCTTGGTGCTGTCCACCGGGCCTCCTTTCCCTTTATAACTAGTACTGACCACCATCCTGCCCTGCCCATGTGCTGGCACAAGTGGTAATAAACTTCCAGTGAACCACCCTTCTGGACCAGGCAGTGGAATAGTCCTGAGTGGGAGGCGGCCATCTGGGGTCTCGGTCAGCCAGGATACCACTCTTCAGAGAGTATCCTCTTAGGGTAGTGGTGGGCACCTGGGACCGTAGGACCTTCCTGATCCCCAACAGCATGCTTCCTAGCCCACCATGGGCCTGGCAGGAATGGAGCCATGGAGGTCCCCACATCATGACAAGTGTGGTCTGAGCCTGCCCACCTTCTCCTTGCCAGAAAGACCCTATTCTGACAGCAAGGGCCATGTAAGGGTAGGGCGAGGGCAGCTGACCCTGAAGGCTGATGGGAGCAAGGAGAAATGGATACTATGGGTTTATGTGGGGTGGGGCCTGGGAGCTGGGAGACCTGGGACCAGGCTGGGTCTGGGCTGTCGCTTGCCCAACCCACTTGCCCCTTCCATGGTTCTGTACTGAGTGCGTGCTGTAGAGGTTTCTAAAGTGTGGCTCGAGGACCAGAGGTATCTGAGATTCTGGTTGTGGCACTCAGGAGTTGATCTCCCGCACCTCAGGTGAAGCTGGTGTGCTTCAACTTGGCCGAATGTATGTGGGCCAAAGTGACTCCTGACCGAAGTGAGTTCTGCTCAGCTCCCACCCCTGAGGAGCTGGGTGTTGGAGTAGGGAGAGAAAACAAAGGGGAAGATGCCAGCCAGGGGCCGTGGAGGCAGAGTATCCCCCTGTGTGGGCTTGATCCAGGAGCTGGGGGTCTTGGCAAAGAAGGGGCCTGGGCAACAGGGATGCCCCTGGCAGGGAGCCCAGTACCTCAGCCCCACTCCACCCTGGGGCCCTGTGCTCACCGCAAGCTTCCCCCTGCTCTGCCCAATCCTGTCTCTTAGCCCCAAGTCCCAGACAGCCACATCTCTCCCCAGCTGGCTCGGGAGAAATGTTTGTGCACCTCCAGGCCATTATCTCTACCCATTTTTAGAAAAATTTAAAGTACATTTTTCCATTTGGAGGCGAGCACTGTGTATTGATTTGTGTGCATCTACTTCTGCTTTATACAGACTAAAGGGTTTTTAAAAAAAATCCTAGAGAGAGAGGAATAAAATGAAAATCAAGTGAATTTAACAGGCCCACGGAGGGGCCCTGTACTTAGTTCCTAGCACTACAACTCATTAAAGTACCATCACCCCCTGGGTGGATAAGGAGACTGGGCTTAGAAGAGTAAAGTGACACCCAGGGACCTGGCTGGCAAGTGCTCAGCCTACATCCAGATGCTGCTCTTACTGGCTGACCTTGTAGCTTACCAAGGTGACAGATCCTGAGAAATCCAGAACACTCACATATTCTCCTAAGCCCATCACTGCTTGTCCCTCTCCTTCCTCTTCTTCCTACTCTTCTTCTGGCCACTCTTTCCCCCTTTGTGCTCCCTTGAAGCAGGGACCTTCACACTAAGCCAGATTCCCATCCTTTATTATTATTTTTTTTATTGCATTTAATAAGAAATAACAATGGGACAGTTTCAAAACACGTTAGTGGTACATTTCCAGTATTTGGTACAATGCATATTGTTGTCCTCCTAGTAGTTATACAGAGCACAGGGTGTAGAAACTAATTTTTTTTTGGGGGGGGAGGGCGGGACCAGGGTTCAAACTCACGACCTTGCACTTGCCAGGCAGGCACTTGTGCCACAGAGCTATCTCCCTGGCCCTTCCTTTAAAAAAAAAATTTTTTTTTTTTAAATTGAGACAGAGTCTTGCTTAGTTGCTGAAGCTGGGCTCAAACTTGCTCCTTCTGCCTTAGCGTCCCAGAGTTCTGGGATTACAGGTGTGCACCTGTATGCCCAGCCTGAGCCCATATGCTAATGGTTACATATAGGCTTCGGCCTGACCTGACTAGCCAAGTTCCCAAAGACCAGATGTGGCTCTGGGGTATAACTGGGAGGTTTCTAGGTTGATTGAGTCCTCTACCTCATTAGGGAAAGGATGAGTTTAGGAGATAAAGGATGTCTTATTTCATTTTCTGTTGCCATAACAGAATACACAAGGCTGGGTACTTTATAAAGAAAAGATTTGTTCTAGTTCTTAGTTTGGTTCAAAGTCCAAGGGCTGCATGTAGTGATATCCTTCTTGCTAGCTGAGTCCTGAGGTGGCTCAGGACATCCCATGGCAAGAGACCTGGTTTGCTTCTATAGCAAACCCACTCTGGAGAAAATCCATTAACCCATTAATTGCACAAGCGACTTCCCTCTCGAAGGTCCCACCCCGTGCTACCTCTTGAGTCTCCTAGTGGGGATTAAATTTCAATGTGAATTTCAGAGCATATCGAGGAAGTGCTCAGACCCAAAGCCCCAGATGTTGTGGGGATGAATGATGCCTCCTGCTCCCTCCCACTGGGACACATCTGTTCCATTCACTGATCCCCCCAGGAGAGGCTGGGGTGTACCCAGACCTCGGTGTTCAGCAGCCACCTCTCTCACAGGTCCTGGAATGGCGGTGTGCTTATGTGGGTGGGTGCAGACAGGCAGCTGTGGGCACAGTGGCCGCAGGGCCCTCCAAGGCCAGGAGGACCACATAGCCCAAGTCACCATCTCTCTAAGTACCGCATCTCTCTTCCCTAACGTCATGGGCTCAGGAAGCTCAAATTTGTGGAAAACCAAGAAATGGCTTTAGAAAGTTGAGGAATCAGCAATTTTGAGGTCCAAAAATTCCTGTGTTGAGGCTGGAGAGATAGCTCAGCGGACTAAAGCGCCTGCTTAGGTAGCCTAGGCAAGCGCAGGGACCGTGGTTCAATCCCTAACACCACTGAGCTGGCCAGAATCTGGGTGTAGTGGTGCAGGCCTGTAATCCCAGTGCTGGGGAGGCTGAAAGCAGGAGGATCACCATGAGTCCAAGCTGTGTGGTGAGACCCTGCAACAGTCAAATACATTAAAAAATAATAATAATTCATGTGTTCAGCTCACTGAATGTCCCAATGTGCTTACTCCACACATGTTTGTTCTTGGTTCAGACATACTATAGTAGGAATAGTCTGTAGCACCAAAGTTTCATTTTTTTAATAAAGAAAACAAAATTTTTGTACTAGAGATCGAATCCTGGGACCACAAAGCTATATCCTTAGCCTTTTTTTTTTTTGGTTTTGTTTGGCTCTTGCTAAGATGCCCAGACTAGCCTTAAACTTGCAGTTTTTCTTGCCTTGGCCTCCCAAGTAGCTGGGATTATAGCAGGCTTAAAAAAAAAAATAGCAGCTTCTCTTTTTCATATCAGCTTTTTAAAGCTATCATTCACATATCCTACAATTTACCCATTTAAAGTATGTTGTTAGTGGGGGCGTTGTTTTTTGTTTGTTTCAGTCAAGGTCTCACTGTGTAGTTAAGAGAGGCCTTGAACTCACTAGGTAGCTGAGGGTGGCCTCGAACTCGTGATGATCCTCCTTTCTCAGCCACCTAAGTCCTGGGATTAGAAGCGTGCACCACCACGCCCAGCTTTGTCAGAGTTTTTAAGGATATTCAGACTTGCATGACCATCACCACAATCAATTTGATAGTATTTTCATCGTCTCTAAAGAATTCTTCATTTCCCCTCAACCTTCATTTCTGGGCAGCCACTACTTCACTTTGTCTATGGCTTGCGTAGACACTAAGAATCTGACCGTGCAGTACCTGGGCCTTTTTGACAGGCTTCCTTCACTGTACACAGTATTTGCAAGCTTCTTCCATGCTGGAGCAGGCATTATTACTTCCCTGCTTCCTATGGCTAGCTGGTCTTCCACTGTCTGGACAGGCCACTCTTGCTTCACCACCAGTGGTTGGTTTCTACTTCCTGAGTCCCATGAATAATAGGCTACCAGTGATGTACACTTACATATGGGTATGTTTCCATTTCTCTGGAAACAGTGCCTCCGAGTGAAATTATTGGGTCACACAGAAACCATCCAGACTTTCGAGGAGCTACCAGACCCTGTCCTGGAGGTGGCACCATTTCTTATCCCCATAACTATAAGAGGACTTTGGTTTCCCCAGATTCCTACCAACACCTGCTGTTAACTACTTTTTATTATCATACTGGCCACCCTAGTGGTTGTAAATCTGTATCATTATGCTTTCAAGGTTTTCTTTTGGTGCCAAGAATCAAACTCAGGACCTTGTGCTTGCCAGGCAGGTGCTGTACTGCTGAGCTGTATTTCTGGCCCTCACTGTGCTTCTGATTTGCATTTTTCTAAGGGCTAAGCATGCTAAGTATCTTTTCTACCATGGAGAAATGTCCATTCATGTCTTTTGCTCATTTTTATGTAGGCGATTTATCTTTAATAGATTTATAAGATTAGGAGTTCTTTATATATTTAGAAACCAGCCCTTTATCACATATGTGACTGGTCACATTTCCCTCCTATTCTGGGGGTTATTGTTTCACTTTCTTGTTAGTGTGTGCTGGGAATTTCTTGTCTGCAGAGAATGAGCAGGGGCCTAGGGTGTGGGGAAAGGCCTTGCTCAAGCCGGCAGGCAGACAGCTTTGACAAAGTCCTGACCAGAAGGCAGGAAGCAGAGAGTCTCTGAAAATGGTGCGCAAAATCGTAATTTAAGCCAGGTGTGGTGGTGCACATCTGTCATCCCAGCACTTGGAAGGCTGAGGCAGGAGGATCACCATGAGTCAAGGCCAGCCTGGGCTACATAATGAGTTCAAGACTGGCCTGGAAAAGATAATGAGGGGCCGGGGGAGATAGCTGAGTGGAATAAGTGCCTGGCAAGCGCAAGGTAAGAAGAAGAAGAAGGTGAAGAGATGATGAGACCTTGTCTCAAAAAAGAAAGAAAGGAGAAGAAAACCTTAGCATACACAAGGTCCTTGTTTTCCCAGCACTAAGGGAAGAATAGAGGGTAACACAGTGGAAATGCCCGAGTGCTGAGGGCAACCCCTGGATTCTGGGGGTGGAGGATATGTTGACTTCTCCAAGTCTGTGCTGCATTTCAGTAGTATTTCTGTCCCCCAAGGATGAAGAGTGGCCTGCCCGGGCTAACGCATGCCCGCAGGGCTGTTACTGCCCATGCAGGAAAGATTGTGTCACCATGAGAGGTCCAGGCAGTTCCTGGCAGCAGGCCTGGGGCCAGGCATGGCTTCCACCACAGTTGTTTTTTTTGTTGAGAAGGTAGGGGACGGACAAGCCTGGGCAGGGACCAAGCCTGGGCAGGCCCGTGCATTAGTGTCCTTTAACCATAGCCTAGAAAGGGGGTTTGCAGGTGGCTCAGGCCCAGGCACCTGCTGCAATTTGATCCCCTGCTTGCTTCCTCTTGAATCTGTAAATAGAACCTCCAGGGTGGAACTGAGCACAGACAGAGGCTCAGACAGGATTAATCACACCCTGATTTCAGGCCGAAGGCTCAGGCAGGTACTGTGCTAGGCTTTGGGGATTTCCAGGGTGTGTGCTACCTGTGTTGCCCCACCCTCACCAGCCACCATCTGCAGCAGACCTTGTGCCTGGGACTAGGAGAGCAGAAAGAATTGTTGTCATGCTCCTGAAGAATTTAAGAGGACAGGACTGGGGAGATAGTTTGGAAGTCTAAGCACCTGCCTGGCGAGCTCAAGGACCAGAGTTTGATCCCTGGTACTGCATGCAGTGCCAGCCCCAGAAACTGGGCTCGCATGCTGGCCACCAAAACTGGGCATGGTGGTGTTTGATTCCAAGCTGCCTAGTGAGACCCCATCCCAAATAAATAAATGTATAAATAAAAAAATTTTAAAAAATGTTAGGGGCTGGGGAGATAGCTCAGTAGAATAAGCATTTCCCTGGGAAGCGCAAGGGCCTGTGTTCAATCCCTGGTTCCACAAAAATAAAATAAAATTAAATTAAAAAATTTTAAAAAAAGAACTTAGAGGACAGTGCACAGGTAGGGTACACACCAGCCCCTGAGGGCAGCTCTATGCCCTAGGCCACGTTAGCTCACCCTCACGGTAGGCTAGGAGGGAGGGCCAGGGCTCAGAAAGGCTCTGCACCTCGCTCAAGAGTGCCGAGCTAGTTAGTGGTAGTTCTGGCCAGGGCTTAAGCCCAACAGCCTGCCCTGTACCCCAGTCTTTAAACCCCTGCCCCCTGGCTCTTCTAACTAAGTGGCTCTGTCCCTGCCTCACAAATGACAAAGAAGGTGCCAGCCAGGGATAGGAGGGAGGACTCACAAGGAAGCATGACACCCTGGGGTTTTCATGTCCAAAGGACTAAATCTAGTAGCGAGAAGCACTTTAGGGATATGTGGTGTCAGGTGGGCCCTGAGGACCCAAGCCTGGCACTTCTACTTGATTGCTAGACTGCTGGAGTTGGGAGGGACTTGGAGATAATCTGGTGCAGTGACTTGTCAGAGAAGCCACCTAGAAAGGCTCAATGACACCCCTGAGTCTCAGCACTGGTTGAGGCAGAGATGGGGCCAACCCAGACCCCCAGCCCCAGCCTGTGACTTCTTCTGTTGTGACCACCTCTTTCTCAGCTCCTCTAAAGGAACCAGACCTCAAATCAGATTCTGAGCACTGGTCAGATAGCTCAGTGGATTAAAGCGCCTACTTAGGCAGACACAGGAGCCAGGGATTTGATCCCCAGCCTACCATGCCAGCCTAGCCCCAGGAGAATACAGAGATGGTAAATGAGACTGGGTGTGGTGGTGCATGCTTGAAATCCCAGTGCTTGGGAGGCTGAAAAACAGGAGGATCACTATGAGTCCGATCTGTGTGTCGAGACCCTGTAGACCTTGTCCAAAAAAAAATTTTAAAAAGAAAAAAAATTCAGATTCTGAGCAGTGTCCTTGAGGGCCAGTTTTACCTGTGATGCTAAATCCAGGGTTCACCAAGGGCACGAGGCAAAGTCTAAGGCAGAAGCTCTTCCTCACCCTGGGTGGCTCTGTTGATTTGAGGTGGTAAAGCCACCAGGCCTCTTCAAGGATGGTCAGATGGTGGCAGGTGGCATACCTCCATGGACAAGAGCCCCAGCCAGGCCTGCGCTGCTCCGAGCCCCCACCCCCAGCCACCAGCGTCCATTCTTCAGTAGACAGAGCTTATCCGTGCCCCCTGTGCACACACTACAGCCCATCCTTACCCTGCTTAGCGCTCAGGGCAGAGTCAGGAGATAGGAAGGAGAAAGTGAAGACAGAGCACAGGCTCCAGCCAGAAGGGAACATTCGCGATTGTCAGGTTGCTGCAATCGTGGTGGCAGCAGGGTGGAAGCCTTCGTGTGCTTCCTTTCCCTTCCCTTCGGGCAGGGCTTCCCCTCACTCTAGGTGGCTGGGCAATGACCAGGAAAGGCCTGACTGTGCCTGCCCCAGTTCTCAGTGACCACAAGGAAAACCTTAATCCCTGAGCTACAGGGACAAGCAAGGCCCTGGGAGGGTCCCTAGTGCCCGCCTGTCCCTTCCTGTGCATGTTCCCCTCCCACCCAGCTCTGGCTCTCGTTCCAGGCAGGGTTGGAGGGGCTCAGGCAGGGTCTCCCACCCACCCCCTTTCCTCTACCACGTACCCATTGCAGTGCCCAGCTTGGCTTCTGCTACTGGGAACTAGGATTTCCTTAGTAATTCCTCAACAGTGCTGGCCAGCTGCTTATTGTGTGCCTGCCTTTGCTTTTTACTCTGACAGCCTGCCTTTGGGAAGGTACTGTGCTAGGATTGCTCCCCTTCTATAGCTGGGGAAACCGAGGGACTGAGAGGCCCAGAGCCAATCAGCACTCAACAGTCAGAACTGGAACCCAGGAGGTCTGGCCTAGCAGGTCTAGTCCAGCCTTCCCTGCCTGAGCACACAGCTCCACGGCTGCACGGGGAGGGCATGGGGGTGCAGCAGGAGACCTGCTTGCGTCCACAGGGGTAGCTCATCACCCCTTGGGAAGAGCTCACAGAACTATCAGGAAGCACCCTCCCCCATTTTGTAGGGAGGTCAGGGCTGTTTGGAGCAGGGTGAGGCCCATGGCTGGTACCTGCCTGTCTGTGTGCTTGGACTCAGGAAGCTTGTTCCCCAGCAAACAATTCTATGGTGGCCTAGCCTAACAGTTCCCACCATCCCACAACAGAGGCAGGATGATGTCTGCAGATGCACAAGGGGCTGAGGAGATAGTTCAGTGGTCAAAGCTCCTGCCTGGCAAGAACTAGGATCCAAGTTCTATCCCTAGTACCACATGCCATGCCAGTGCTGGCCCCAAAACCAGGGGTGGTGGCACATGCCTGTAATCCCAGCCTCTTAGAGAGGCTGAAACAGGAGGATCACTACAAGTCTGAGCTGTGTAGTGAGACCCTGTATCAATAAATTAAAAAAAGAAGATGCATGAGAGGGAAAGGGAGCAGAGGCAGGGTGGGGACCCTGCCCTTCCTCTGGAGGGATGGTCAGCACAGCCCCTCCCAGCCTGACCTCTCTCCTCACCACGGGTGTCCCTGCCTCTCTCTGAAGCATCTGTGTGCGGCTCACTGTCCCAGGGTGAGAAGACTGAATGTAGCTCGGGTCCTGGAGGCAGACAGCCCTTCTCTCCCGTCCCTTGCCCACTGTCTGTTCCCTCTTCTTTACTCTGGGATAAGCAGTGCCTAGTGTGGAGATAGTGGGGAGGATCCTGACCGCCATCGCAGAGAGAACAGGCAACTGCGTCTGGCATGGGGCAGGCATCCCGCAATCAGGAGTGGCTGCAGCTGCCTTGGGAGAGAGCCATAGCTCACTTTTTAAAACCTTATAAGATAGCAGTATTTGTCATCTGAGATCTGAATGAGTGATCTTGTAACAAAAGTGGAAGCTGGGGCTAAGGAGACGCAGGGACTCATCCCAGACACAGCTTCAGCCTTCTGGTCCTCCTGTGCCACGCCCTTAGAGCCTGTGGTCCCTGCTTCTCTTCCAGTATTGATAATTGATCGGGCCCCAGGAGTTTGCCTGGGAAACTAAAAAATGGTAAATACTATGCAGGATGTTCACAAGCCACCCCTTACCTGAGGCTCCAGGAAAAGAAGTACTTTTCGACTTCTTTTTTCTCATTCTTTTCTTTTTCAATGGTAGGCATCAGACCCATAGGCACTCCATCCTGAGCTGCATACCCTCAGCCCTTTTTATTTTTGGTTTTAGGCAGACTCTTGCTAAGTTGCTAAGGCTGGCCTTGAACTTGTCGTCCTCCTTCATCAGCCTCCCGCATAGCTGGGATTGCAGGTGTGCACCATGACACCAGGCTGGATGTGGCTTCTTGGTCCTTCTGGGCCAGGAACCCTGGTGAACCCACAGGCTGCTGAAGCCCCTGGACTTGATAGGGGCTCATGATAGGGCTGTGATAGACACAATCTACAGTGTGCTGGGGTTCCACAGTTCTTGACTATGAGGCACAGTTACTGCTTCTCTGAAGGCCATATACTTTAGCAATGTGTATACTTTTGTATGAGCACATTAGATAACAGAATCTAGTGGCAGGTCTAATATCAACCATAACTTATTGGACCTGGGTCAGTATTGGCAACCAACCCATGTGTCCTGTTACCTTCAGCTCGAAGGACATGGCTCATTTCTGTCAGAAGTTTGTGACCATTACAGTGTGGTTCCCCCATGAGAGGTCACTGTACTCATCTTCCACTTCTGACCTCCTCTGTGTCTCTTGGGCCCACTGAAGGAGAGCCCAGGGCACCCTCTGTGTCAATCCTGTTCATCCTCATATCTTCCAGGACTCTCAGGGAATAGGTTTGTGTGTTCACCCATCCATCCATTTAGCCAAGATTGAGTACCACCTCGGTGCCACGCCTAGTGACCAATAGTGTGGTCCACTCAGAGAGAGGGGAAAGAACAGGAAGGAACTCACTGCTCCACGGTGTACCGTGAAAGCACAGCAGGACCGTGTTTGCTCTGCTGCTCATCATAGACAACTGGGAATAGCAGTACCTAATGTGGAGGTCACCCAGTGACCATGAGGTTGGGGCTTGATGGCCTCTCCCAGCCAGGGACACCCATCTGTCCACTGTAGTCTTTGTGCAAGGTACTGCATAGCATCAGCGTAGGAGTTCCACACTCTCCCTTTCCAGTGCTCTGCCTCCTGCTCCTGTGCCCTGAGGAAATAAATTCACAGGAGAGACTAAGGGTGGAGAACAGAAGTCCTTCCTCTCTTCTGTGCTAAGCCAGGGCTGACCTAGCTTGGTTGGGAACCTGGGGCTAGCACAGCGTAGCACTTCATGCTGGGCAAATGTTGGGCAAGAGGAAGAGGGTGGCAGGAGGGGCAGGCTGGAGCCCTTCAGTAACCAATTTCCTGTCTTCTCTTGTAGCCCTGAGAAGGCCTGGAGAGATGGATAAGCCCTTGATCAGCCGCCACCTGGTGGACAGCGATGGGAGCCTTGCTGAGCCCCCCAGTGGGGGCCCTAAAGTGGGCATCCTGGGCAGCGGGGACTTTGCCCGCTCCCTGGCCACACGCCTGGTGGGCTCTGGCTTCAGCGTGGTGGTGGGGAGCCGCAACCCCAAACGCACAGCTGGGCTGTTCCCCTCGTCTGCACAAGTGACCTTCCAGGAGGAGGCGGTGAGCTCCCCGCAGGTCATCTTTGTGGCTGTGTTTCGGGAACACTACTCCTCACTGTGTGGCCTCAGTGACCAGCTAGCCGGCAAGATCCTGGTGGACGTGAGCAACCCCTCGGAGCAGGAGCACCTCCAGCATCGTGAGTCCAACGCGGAGTACCTGGCCTCGCTTTTCCCCACTTGCACAGTGGTCAAGGCCTTCAATGTCATCTCTGCTTGGACCCTGCAGGCTGGCCCGAGGGATGGCAACAGGCAGGTGGGTGTCATGTGATAAATACAAATGACTCATTTTCCTTGAAGGCCATTATCATGTAAGATGGTGTGTGTGTGTGTGTGCGCGTGTGTATGTGCATTATCTCACTTGATATCATGTCACCGCCAAGTTTCATTTTACAGGGCAGGAAACCGAGGGTTAGAGATCCTAACGATCAGCCCCAGAAGCCCACAGCTGCTGTGCTGGGACTTGAGCCCCGTCCGGGTGGATCTAAACCTATGTTCTTTCTGTTAAGGGGTTAGGTTTCCTAGGGGCTGAGGGGGGAAAAGGCACTGCTCATTGACTATTTGAAATCAAGAGAGACTTTGCTTATAAAATTAGACTCAGAAAAAGGAAAGCAGCCTACCTAGGTGCCAGGCCCTGAGGAAGACAAGGCAGACCGAGATTTTATTTCATTAATTTCAAGAGCTTCCAGGAACTGAGTGGATTTCTGAGAACAGCCAACAGCAAGTTTTCTGGGACTGGAAAGAGGCTGCACAGCACAGCCAGAGTTGCACACAATTGGCAGGAGGAGCTTTCCCAAGACAAGGTGGAGTTTAATGCCAAAGGCCACCCGCCCCTTCCAGTGGAAGAATCCCAGATCCACATGCACATCCAGGAAGTACAGGCGGGTGCTGGGCTGTAGGCAAGAGTGCCCAGGTGCTCCCTGGCTCTGATGGCAGGACCTGGAGTGCAGCTGCGTCCTGGGGCTCCCCCTGGGGCTGGCTGGGTGCAGAGCCAGTTGGAGATGATGTAGAGGTAGGCTTGGCCTTCGGTTCACCTTGTATTAGGCTCAGGAGCAGGGAAGGCACTCCAGGATGAGGAGACAGTCTGCAAAGGTACAGATGTGCTAAGCAGTGCTCCCAGATCCCAGGTGCTTCATCTGACAATACAGACAGTAGCTCCTGCCTGCAGGTGAAGGGATCATGTGCATGAAGCCTGGCTCAGACTAGGTGCTTGGGAGGTGCTGGGAACCAGAGTGGGCCTAGAAGAGTCGAGCAAGGCCCACAGGGTACCTGGAGGTACAAGGCACTCTGCACTTCCGGCAGGAGCTCGTGAGGAGCACAGCTTCTGGCTGAGATGCTGGGCAAGCCTGACCGGTGGAAGGTTTCCTGTGGAACCAAAGGGGGACCCCTGTGTACTGAGGGATAGAGGTGCAGGCAGAACTACATGTCCTGGGCTGTACCTGAGCAGCCCCCAGGGAGGCCACAGTTCTCAGAACCAGCCACTCTGAGAGCCAGGGGGCTGCCTAGATGGGCATGTTGCCATGGTTCTTGTCAGCGAGCTGGGCAGGAAACACTGTGAGTGGTGGGCCTTGCTGGGCACACAGGACCAGAGGCTGGAGGCCACCATTGCCCTGGAGAAACCCTGGGAGTCAGAGCCACCCTGTGCTCCCAGCTGCACATCTCCTGGCAGCTCCCTTGCACACGGCTCTGGGCCTCAGTTCCCTCAGTCACTCAGTGAGGAGGTGAGCTTGTGTGGCTGGGAGACTGCCCACTCCAGGGCCTGCCACTCCACCCAGTTAGCTTTTCCTTTCTCACCATAGGTGCCCATCTGCTGTGACCAGCCAGAAGCAAAGCGCACCGTCTCAGAGATGGTTCATGCTATGGGCTTCATGCCTGTGGACATGGGCTCCCTGGTCTCAGCCCGCGAGGTGGAGGCCATGCCGCTGCGCCTCCTGCCGGCCTGGAAGGTGCCCGCTCTCCTGGCTCTGGGGCTCTTTGTGTGTTTCTTTGCCTACAACTTCACCCGGGATGTGCTTCACCCCTACATTCAGGAGGACAAAAACAAGTTCTACAAGCTGCCCGTGTCTGTAGTCAATACCACGCTGCCGTGCGTGGCCTACGTGCTGCTCTCCCTGGTGTACCTGCCTGGCGTGCTGGCGGCTGCCCTGCAACTGCAGCGTGGCACCAAGTACCGCCGCTTCCCCGACTGGCTGGACCACTGGCTGCAGCACCGCAAGCAGATCGGGCTGCTCAGCTTCTTCTGTGCCGTGCTGCACGCGCTCTACAGCTTCTGCCTGCCGCTGCGCCGTTCCCACCGCTACGACTTGGTCAACCTCGCCGTCAAGCAGGTGCCGCCCTTGACCTCCTCCCTCTGTCCTTCCACACTCACCAGGGGCCCAGTGCAAACTCTGTTCCAGCTGGGCAGCCCTGCCCATCCTGCTGTCCGGGTTCTGAGCATCAGGAAGTAGAACAGGGGAAAACCCTCTCTCTTGGCCACAGACCTACACGAGACCAAGTCCCGCGAGAGCAGACAGTTAGTAGGTCATGAGCACTAAGAAGCAAAGCAAAGCTGGGAGGGCGGAAGGGGCGGTGTTAGGAGTGGCTGGGTGAGGCCTTGCTGGTGTGACGGGTAACAGTGAGCTGAGAGTGCTGTAGGCCAAAAGGGCGGCAGGAGCAGGGCCACCGGGTAGGAGCAGACCTGGTATCCAGGAGGCCTGTGGGACTAGACTGTGGAGAGGCTGTGGATACCAAGGCCTGAGAGGTGGCACCCTGACTGGGGAAGGGCTTTGGCTGTAGCCCGGGGGAGCCCAAGGAGCCAGTGAAGGGCTTCAGTGAAGGATCAGTGATCTGCCCGATGCTCTTGGCTGGCTCACCTGGCTGCTGGGCTTAGCACGGGGTTTAAAAGGTGGCCGCTCTGGGGCTAGAAGGAGGCAGTGTGGGAGTCTACAGTAGGGCAGGGGGCGGGGGCTGGAGCAAGATGGCGGCAGCAGCAGGATCGGAAGCTGTCAAAGGCCTGCTTTGAAGTTGGAATGCGCAGACTTGGTGACATGATGGCCATGGCATGGGGCAGGGTGGTCAGGGCTCAGTTTGGACATCAGTCTGTGCTCATAGAAGGACAGAGTTGCCGTCACTGGGGAGGGGAGGGTCGCAGAAGTGGGTGTCTCCTGTGATGGGTTTTTTATTTGGAGGGTGGTGGGTGGCATTATTTATTCATTTAGAAAAGCCGTATGGTACTCCTTCACCAGCAGGCTTCCTGGGAATTGAGGGCCATCAGGCCATGCCAGGTGGGAACAGAGACAGCGTCAGCCACAGCTGAGGGCACAGAAACTGGTGTCATGTGCCCTCCTGGGCCAGGCATCCAGGCGCTTGAGTCTCAGGCCTAAACAAAGGATTGCAAGCGGTGGTATGAAGCCTCCTCCAGGCGCCTGCCCTGGACCCCTCGGTGGTGAGCTCTGCCCATTCTGGCAGCGCAGGTCAGCCCAGGTATCCGCCTCATCCTCCCTCAGTCCAGCCCGGTGGCCCTTTAGTGCCTCATCCTGCTGAGGCTGTGGGGCCCACCCCCACCCTGCACATACCCACACCTTACAGGATGGGGACCCAGGGCCTGGTGAGCAAGGCTGGGGCCGGCCCTGAGCACTTCCAACCCCTGTCCCTGCTGACTCTGGGCTCCACCTCTCTGTTGCCAGCTTTTCAGAGGCCCTCATCTCCCCACCCACAGACACCTGGCATCACCGCCTCTGTGGGTTCCAGCTTCCCTAGGAGAAAGCAAGAACCACAGACGCCAGGTGGAGAAGTGAGATGCCTAGTGAGAATGAGAGGGAGGGAGAAAAGAATAGTCTTTAAAAAGAGCTTGATATGTTCCAGGTACCATTCAAAAGCTTTCCCTACCCACTCTGAATTAATTTAATGCCCATCTCATTCAGCAAGGCAAGGGCTGTCCTTGCCTCATTTTACAGATGAGAAAACTAAGGCACAGACAAGCTCTATTACTGGACCAAAGTCACAAAGGCAGTAAGTAGCAGACTGGGGTTCAGAACGAGCCACTCCATTCCAGGTTGATGCTCAAGCACAGAACTCTGACCTTTAATTCATTTCCTCATTCACTGAGCGTCTACCCTGCTGTGCCCTGCAGCCACAGACAGGAATAAGGAAGACAGCTCCCCTCCCTCACCTGAGCTAGGTGGAGGGATCGGAGACCAGAAGGCCAGGACTGGCAGCTCTTGTCCTGTACAGCACTGATTAGAACAGAGGTAGTGACCTGGAGCAAGTTCCAGGCCCTCTCTGTCCCCGGGCCCCTGATGTGCAGCTCAAGGGTCTCTCCTAGAGCTAATGTATTTGATGATTTTCAGTGATCTTTTCTTACTTGCTTCTGAAAATGAAAATGCCAGCCGCTTGACAGGGGGCTCTGTGGAGCTCCTGGGGTACTGGAGCAGCACTTGCGGCCCAGGAAGTGGGGATCCTGCTGCTCTGACTTGGTGGCTGTGTCAGGCAGTCCTTGGAAAGAAGGTGATACCATCCCTGCACAAGGCACAAGCCAGCCACTGCTTTCTGCCACCCCCGGGGACAGTTGCCTGGCCGCCTTTCTCTAAACTCCCCACCAACGTAGGCTGTCCTTGACACTCTTAAAAAGTCAGTTACTCCTGGATGCCAAGGCCCAGGCCTGGGTAGGGGTGGGGGTGGGGCTGGAGGTGGCTCCCCAGATTCCAAAGGGCTGCAGGTGCCAGTGACCTGCCGGCAACCGTAACTCCCTTCAGATGGCTCACTCTCAGAGGCTGCAAGGAAGACCTGTCTCACAAAGGGGCTTTGCCTGCTCTGCAGAGTTCTCAAGGGTAGAGCTGGGCAGGTCACAGTTTCAACACACAGCAGCCCTGAGGGGGGCCTTAGGCATTGCTGCACAGTCAGGTCGGCTGTGCCCTTGCTGTAGGGCCTGTGGTGGCCACTGCTCTCCACCCTGCACTCTCCTAGCTGCCCACTGGACTCTTTGGGTACAGGGCTTGTGTGAGCCCAGGCACAGGAACCTCCTCCAGGTTTTCCTTGGAGCCCCTGAATTTGCAGACTTGAACACAGACTGTGTCCCAGTTCTAGAGAAAACGTCTGAAATTTTTGTGGGCCATACTGTTACAGTAACTGATATCTGTATGGCCCTTGTCGGTTTGCTTGTGCCGTTCTCTAGAGATGCATTTTAAAATCAAAACCAAAGACAGTATTTAAGACAGGCTCTCCATCCCAGTCTAATTTGCACACAACCATCAAAGATCAGTCAACTAACCATGTTGCTCTGAGGAGCAAGAGCTCCCTGCTGTCCTCAGGATAGTGTCAGACCTTCAGGGTGAGGCCACATTGCCTCCCCAACTTCCTCTGTGACATTACCCGTAGCTCCTAGACAGGCCATCAGATGGCCAGAGCTACCCACCCTAGGAAAGCTTGACATCTGACGAACTCATTCCTCCCTCAAAACCTACTTCTGTGAAGATTCTCCCAGCCTGTCTCCCCACACCTCATACCCATCTCTGGAAGCTGCTTTATTTTGTTCACACTGCTGTTGTTTTCCTTACATACCACTCACACTGGCTCTTCCACATCTTAAGGTCCAGAACTTATAATAGAGGGCCCTTCCCGGTGCATGTGAATGGTGGTGAAATTGACAACCACAGAGCCAATCGCTTAAGATTGGCTTAAGCCATCGCTTAAGAGCATGCATCGGGTCAGGGATCTAGCTTAGCGATGCAAGCGCCTGCCTGGCAAGTGCACAGTCCTGA